>DWEI01006424.1:0-10105 GCA_018245875.1 Mysoria ambigua | reverse complement strand
ATATATTCAGGATGACATACATACCTGTCGATGTTACCGCGGAAAGTCATGATCGTAACATTTCATCCGCCGCGAGGCCGAAATTTGGGTCGTCGGAATGATCATTTTATGCACAAAAAAAATGACGAGCGACAACCGTATCATTGCCAATCTTGATTTTTGGCCTTTTTATCATTTACAAATAACAGCCAATAAATATCTTCATTGTGTATTATTTGTAATTTATTAGAAAGCAGAGGTGGTACCGCCGTGTCAATTTAACCAAGATTCGATAGGAAATAAGAATGAGGAGCATGAAAATCGACCCAGACACTGCCTACTTTTACTTCATGATAATGTTCAAGAACATATATTAATTATATTACAGACTGCCAAGTATATTACAGACAGACATCGTAGACTGATACGTCATGGTTTCGATTTCGGGCCGCGTATTATTGGGGTTTTCTAACTTAAGTTACTAGTAATAGCTCGGTGTCTGAATTTGTAATTGTTATATAGAAATAGCCTATAGTACGTGTAACGTAATACAAAAGATCCGAGTACTATACTTTGATACTAAACTTTTTATGGAAATACAGCGAGAAGTTATTTAATGTTAACATACTAGGATCCTACAACCATACAAAATCTCGCAGTCTCGGCGAATATAATTATCAAACTAAATTCACGAGACATTCCCCAGATAATCTACGTAGGCACCCATTATGTATTAATACACGAGTTAAACTTGCGCGGTGGCATCTTAAGTAGAGAGAATTTGTAGTTAGCATATCTGTGAAGTTTTACTATCCACTTATGACTGTCCCGTAGTTATAGTGATTAATTACTTAATTAATTAATTAATTAATTAATTTTGTAACTGTGTGTAACATGATGTACGCTTGTATTCTGATAATATAATATACATTTAAATATGTATTGTAAAAATAACATTTTTAAATTAGTATCGTTCACGAGTAGTCGATGTTAACCTAATTATTAAGTATAAAAATGTGTTCTTTGAAATTTACCAAAGATAATTTGGAATATGAAAGTCAACATAGATATCAAACCAGAAGTAGGAAATGTGTTAGTTTTTATCTAACATATAATATTACCTGCATTATGCTTGACAAGTAACTGATCTGATTTTACAGAAATTTAAAAAACATGGATATGCCATTCTTCCCTGAAAATAGTCATGCCAGCCACTGGCACCACGCGTGTGGCTGTGCATGCGCACGTGACGCATGTCACACTTACTCGTATTTGACACATCAGACCTTCGTGCGCCTATGTCACTGAATTCATACACCACATTACCGATAGATGGTTATAAATATATAGTATAAAAATTATGAACAATATAATTTATCATAATTATATTTAGATTATCAGTTTCGAATCAGTTTAAATTTCGCATAAATTTCCTATAGCTATAGAAACATTATAATTGATACAACTGTAACTAAAGCCATAATTTAATTTGGTTCGAACGTTTAAGTAATATATTAAAGGACTAAGAATTATGTACTCCGGCTTAGTTTTCAATTTATTAAATTGATAATACAAACCAGAATATATTGCAACATGTTGATACTGACAAGTGAAAATCCAATCAGTAATAATTTGTCTCGTAAATGTCCAATTTTAACCTAACAGGCGAAAGGTCAACACTGTCGCCTAATTCTTTTGAAAATTACGGGCTGTTTTGAAAGGAGAGGCTCTTAGATTCCTCTCCGAATGGCGACCGTTCTCCAAGTTCCGGATACCCACATGAATATTTATAAAGGACATTCTTACGACTTCAGAAGTACGTCACTAAGGCCTACTCCTCCAAAGCACTTTACTTATTTAGACTTAGATTAAACAAAAAAATACGATGTGTGTGAAATCAAGTTTAATTAGAAGATTTTTTTACATAATGAAATATTATAGCAAAACTGATTATACTTTTATTTTTTACTTCCATTTTGATACGATTGTAATAATTAATTAAAACAATCTAGCGTCAGATCTTTATGAACAGGGCGTTGCCGCTTTGGCACCGCACCAAAAGATCGCTGCAGTTGTCGTCTAAAAAACATTCATTAATCACCTATCGGATGCAGTGTCTCTTGTAACGCATACTCGTGTCCTGAGGACGATGACTAATTCTACCACTATATCTATTTATTTTATTTATGCTTGCGAATAACTAGTTCATTTTTTATAGCTACAACAAATGCGTTTACTGTGTATCAGTTTAACAAGTACATATTAGCACATGAATAAATATGAACATTTTAAGCTAAAGGAAACGGGGTTACAAGGTACAAGAATAATTTTATAAACGAGTCATTATTACTTCATTTGCGTGAATCAAGTCGAAATAGCGCTCCGTCACTAAACTGGCGGTTTTATCGTCAGCTATGTTAAATGTTTCAACGTGATAATAATTTTTTTTTGTCTTGATCGGTGGCCACAAAACAAATTTTCATGAACGAATTATACAGGTTACATTTTATGTTTCAAGAAAGGCTTACATGAACATGTAAATAATTGTAAAATAATTATGTCACTTTTCGTAATTATAGCACATAATACAGAATCTTTAATAAAAAATATACCATAGGTACCAACATACCGTCAAGTAGTCTGTGTGTTTGACAAGCTAAACATATAAAAAGTCATTTTATTATGTCGAAATGCGAAGCATAACATTTTTATATTTAGAATTTGTGTAGAATGTAAAACAGTAATGTTGTTGTCAACTTCGGCGCGTCTCTAATCTGCGCTGGCCAACTGCCAATTCAGATCGGACTACATACTACAACAACTTGTGTCATAATGGAACAGAAGATTTAGCCTCTAAAATCCAACGACTCTGAGAAATACCATATCTTATGTTTACCAAAATTATTAGCTGATATTAGTCCCACGCGTCCTATGTCAATATTTCACCTACTTGACATCGCTTACAAAAACTACGGCTGCACCTATATTGAAGATAGCTTTCGCAAACATTACTATCTCCTTGTAATCATGAGCATTCCTTTTAATCTAATCTGAGACGTTTTATTTTTTTTCAGGCACTCGGTGGACTCGGTCGCGTCGTATTCTAGTCAGAATCACGTTGACCGTATAAGGACTCAAAATTTCTCAGCGGCTTCTTGTCAAGACGAAGGCGACTTTGGGTCGATCAAAACAAGCCTCTTCAGACGTTCTTCATCGTCCAATTTAGACTACCCTGTGAAACGTCCTGAGAGCGTCACCTCCAACGCTAGTTCCACAAGAAGCCGCCTTCGAGAACTTGTCGAAAGGAAATCGAGTCAGGACGAACACAAGTCTGCAGCAAACACCGTCGCTGACATACAATATTTTGAGAACCCCTCAGAAACTTTAGAATTTGACAATCCTCGTGGCTCATTAGAATCCAAAAAAAGTCAAGACGAACGTCCCAAGAAGCGAAAATTATCCAAAGGTAAAGAAAAGGACAAGGAAATTTGTGAGAACAAAAACAAAAAACACGAAAAATACCAAAGCAAACTTGCCGAGTATTACAAGCTACCAGTACAGTTACCTCAAGACGAATTTTATCAACACTTGACACGGTCCAGAGCTGCGGAAGAACTTTTGCAAAAGAGATTTTCCAATTCTGACACTGAATTCAGCGGGAGTTACGGAAGATTGTGCAAGCATAAGGAAATCGAAGGATCTAATTTAAGGCGCAGTCGCAGTTTGGCTGTCATCAGAGAAGAGACATTTACAGATCTTCAAATTCAAAACCATGCTAAGAGCAAACGATCGCAATTAATACCTCGCGCCCGTTTATTTGACAAGCCGTGTTTTAAAGACAGGTATGCATATGTTTTATACACCTAAGTATATTATTTTCTCCATTACATCACACATCATACATGAACGCTTAACTAAGATTAAAACATGTCCATATGCGGCTAGTGAAGAATGCAATTATCATATAGGTCGTCCTTTGTTACGCCTATTAGTTATTACTATGTTGTACATTAAAGAATAAATAGATAAATTCTGGATGCGACCACTTCAGTCATCAGAAGTACCAAGTCCCCTGATCAAAACACTTTAATTACTAAATTAATTAATATTAACAAATTTTATCCGAATAAAAGTGACTTTTGAGAGCAGGTTATTTCAGCTCCACTCGATGCACGCGTAACCATTAACAATCACACTAACTATCGTCAAAGTACAACAATTGTTGTTTCATTAAACAGCGCCATTCTAAACGAATATATTTAACGACTGTTAGACGTCCCACGTGATCGTTATTATTTGACATACATATATTACATTAACGAACAGTTTGAAACAATCATATGTAACTGTCCTTTTTCTCGCAATTTTGTAACCATTCTAACAAATACCTAATTAACGGACAACTAATTCATAATAACAAAATGTACTAATGCTAAGTGTTATGCCAACACTGTTATCTATGAGTATCATTATTATAACATACAATGTTATCATATCCTAAAAAAATAATAACATAATTGTATGAAAAACATAACTTAGATTTTTATACAAAAACTTTATTGTTTAAGGTAGTCAGCTTGTGTTGTTTAAAATGATAATTTTAATTCACTTAAGTTTTAGTCTATTATCACCAATTCAACATCATTACTATCATCATCAGGCTATTACAATCTACTGCTGGGGGATTATGCTTACAATCCTTACATTGCGCATGTATAGCATGCACCACTACTGACTTCGACAAAATGAAAATTCAGTCACCCATAAAAATAATTTATGTTCTATACTTTCATATTTCAGGTTACCTGGACGTGCGAAATATCAAACAAAAGAAGAAGTATTAGAAGGCATATACATTGATAGTACAGCATCGTGCTTTGGTGATATTAATGGTCAAAGAGGAGATGATACAACCAGTCATATTAGCAACACAGATATAAAATCTGAAAAAGAAGACGCAGCATCACGCGTAGAAAGTCGACAATCCAGATCTATAAGTGGAAGTTGGCCAAACCTCAATGAAGAGACAAAGCCAACAAATCTCTCTGAAGACAGCATTGGACATTCACGTAACCCTAGTGAAATCGACAGTTTAGATTCTAACTACGTTAGAAAGCATTATAATTTCGAAGCACACTTAAAAAATTATAAAGATAGCTCACCGGATACCGAAAGGTTTATTACATCTCCTAATAAAGATTTATATATAACAACAGACGACCCTGAAAGTGAAGCGGGAGATAAAATCAGATCTATAAATAATTCTCCCATATCCAACAACAATAATAGTCCAAAAGTAATACAGTGTGAAAAAGATACAATATTTCAAGAAAAATTGGAAAATGAAATAGATTCTTGCGACGCAATATCGGTTAGAAGTAAACAAAGTGAATCGTCAAAAACAAACTCAAATTTAGAATCTACTATTCCGGCAAAAGGAGTTAAAAACGAAACAGATACTCGCTCAGTATTATCTGAGAACGACGGAACTATTTCAAGTCCCCCGGATAGTATTACTTCGTATATTTCTATATCCATAGCTTCCTCTACCGAAAAATCACATAAATTAGAGTACTTGGCTAATTCTCTAGCCGAAAAGATTGATGAATACTGTATATCTCAACTAAAAGACAGTGGTCACGAAGAAGCAATAGAATCTGAAAACAAAATATCGGCTTCTGACCCTATATATACAACAGTACAGAAAAAAAAGACATTTGCAGATATAAGGAGAGATTCACTGTCAAAAAATAAAAATAACGTTTTCAAAGAATTCACTAAGAAACATAACAACGAAACTTATATAAGTAACACATACATCGAATGTGAAAACTACAACAATATAAGTCATTCCAGTTCTTCTAAAAATATAACCACTGAACCTTTTGTTACAACTTTAATTGAAAACCAATACTATTCATTACCAGACATAAATATAAGTAAGTGTCTGAGAAAATCGGAGAGAATTGATGCTCAACTGAGAGAGGAAGATCCAGATGACATACCGTGTGAAAATACTTACGAGGTAGGTGAAACCAATTTTGAAGATATATATACCAAAAGGAGTGAAAAAAATTACGGCCAATTAAATAAAACACAAATTAATTGTGCACCTCCTAATAGTAATATTAATAACGTTGAATATTCAACGCCACAACATATACAAAACTTTACAAAACTAGAGGACGACTTAAAATCTATAATAACTAACGACAGTTCTAATACTGAAGATCAAGATATTAACTTCTACACATCGGATACTCATCAAAACGAACGAGAAATAAATGAAATTGAAGGAACAATACGAAACAATAAGCTAATAACGAAGTCTGAGAGTTTCAAAATTAATTGTGGCTCCATATATAAACCTGAAATAAACATATTAAAATCTCGGTCCCATGATAACATCTGCAAAACAATAAAAGATAAGAAAGCACGAACTGCGATCCGCAAACATTACTCTTTACGCCAGCGCGATCCGATTGATGATACTCCACGCCTACCTAGCCCAAATTCAGTAGAAAAGGATCTTATTAAGAATATCGAAACTCCAATTAAACCGGTTCATCAAGAAAAAGAGGAAACAAGTAAAATCAACTCACTTTTATCCAGAGTGCAATCGTTTAAAACCAACGCTGATTCAAATATTGCTATTGTTCCTTTAAGTGGTCATCAAACAATTGTTATAAATCCACCACTAACTCAAAATTCAGTAATAACTACTAAACTAGAAAAGAAATTATCCGAAAAACCTAATACAAAATCACAAACGACAACCAAATCAATTCAAAGCACACCTAAAGTACTCCCAGAAGTACCTACTCAGTCTAAGGAAACAAACACAGCTATTGAATTTACAAATTATTGTACACCTAACGATTCATTTATTACTATTAAATTAAATAAAGTTGTAAAAAAAACTATACCGCAACTTAAAAACAATACTTGTAATAAAGCAACTTGTTTACAAAACATATCGGATAAGCCACCTTCAAAATTAGTAATCAAAGACAATAAACCATTTAAAGAATTTCAGAATTTAACGCTTACAAATTTAAATAAAAATATGACTCGACCGCAAGTTTTGCAAGTTGTTGATACAAAAAACAAAAAACATAATATAAAAGTAGACGAAACTGCAGCAGAAAAACCAGATAAGATTCCGAAGATGGATCGGCATGTCGACAAAGAAGAAACTAATCGTGAAACCAAAACAGAGAACTTTAATGTGAAAGATAAGTTAAATAACGCAATAAAAACTGATATTGAATATCAAGAAAAAATTAGCTCAGTGAAAAGTTATTGGTCTAAGCTAATTGATAAATCTCCTGAAAACGTAAACAATGTAGATTTAACAAAGGACAAAGAAACAACAAAAGAGAAACAAGATGATAATTGTAATAGCAACATCGATACAACAAATAATAATGATACCAAAGAAATAGAAGACAATAAATACGTACCAGAACTATCGGTTGGGAGTATTATTAAATCTTTGGAAAGTGTCAAAATCGTCGATAGTATACGAAAATTAAGTCAAACAAAACTTCAACTTTGGAAAGATGAAACCGAAAAAGTAAAAAGTGACTCTGAAATTGAAGAAACCCCAGTGGAAAAAATTTTTAAACAGTCTGATACTACAATCTATGATATGCCGAAACCAGAAAAGACAAAAAAGTCCAATTTAGATTTATGCCGGGACACACCGGAAATTGAAATAGTAGAATTGAGCAGCGAGGACCAAAACCAAAAAACTCAAGCTACACTAATTAAAGCGAAAGGATATGATAATAATTGTGATGAATTCGATCATGTTCGTTATAAAGTCATGAAGTCTGAACTATTTAAAAACAGTATGATTGCTAATTACCGCAAAGAAGCCCAATTCGATGGATTATTACAGTATTTACAAGATTACAGCTTTCAAGAACTACTGGTAAATAACAATATCGTCATAATTGAACCAGTAAGGACGAAGGTGGAACCAGCTCCAAGAAAAAATATTAACACGGATACTTGTAAAATTGCACCCACATTATTAAAGAAAAACGACAATAACTTGCAAGATAAATCTAAAAATGCTATTCGTAGACACTTCTTTTATCATCCTATTCGAGTAAATAAGGAAATTATAGAAGAAGAATTGCCAAACCCGGACACAGTAAAAAAAGTACGAAATTTATTTGAAGACACTTTAAAAATGAAAAGTCCTATGACACAAGATCCTCCGTTAGTAGACGAAAATGCAGGCCTTACCAGACGTGCTACTTCATATAGAAATCTAAGTGAGGAAACAAAAGGCAACAAAGGTGGAGGAAGGAAAAAAGTGACAAGACAATTAATTATTGATACTAACTTTGGCAATAAAAAATGGGATAATGCTAGTCTTTCAAGCGGTGTTTCCAGTGGAGACCTTAGCTCTACTAATGATTATGAAACAGATGGATTAAGTCCATATTCTAACAAGAATTTAAAAGATAATGTATATAGTTCAAGTGATGAATATCTCTGCGATTCAGCGAACCAAGATTTTTGTTGTGAAAGTCAGTATGTCAGTCCTGATATTCTTAAGAAAATTAGAGAATGTGGAACATCAGTTACATATTATGGAGGCAAAGTGCTAAACTCAAAACCTGGATCAACTGTAAGTCCAATGACAAAGGCAATAATGGATGAAATAAAAAGTTTACAAAAAGATTGTAGTAGGGATTGTTATTCATGTCAAACTAAATGCAGGGGTGAAAAATGTTCTTGTTTGTCTGCCGATAAACACAAAAAGATTTTGTCAGAAAAACAAAACGTTACTGTGTCAGAACCTGTAGATATAAAAAGTCCAGAAAGCAGCAACAGACCGGAAACCTTTGCGGGGTTTAAATTTAAGCTAGTGAAATCAAATAGTTGCAGCAGTCGATTAGAATTGACGGGCACAGATGATAACAAGAATCCCAGGCTTAAATACAGAAAGCAGTTTTCTAGGACAGAAGATCCACCATTGTTTAGCGAGGAAGAAAACTCAGTGAAAAACAAAATTTGCAGATTAGAAAGTTATAGTAAGGGTGTAGCGAAGACACCATTTGAAATAAAAAACAGTGAAGAGAAAAAAGTACCATCAGTTACACCAGAACAAAACAAAGCAAATGCCAGAAAGTTAAAAATTGAACAAGCTCAAAATATTGTAACAAAAGCAATGAAAGAACATGCTGAGGAACAAATACAGGAACGTTCTGAAAGTCGTAGAAACTCCACTTCAGTTGATAAACAAGTGAACGATGCACATAGTTTCGAAAAGAAATACTACTATGTGAACGATAATTTGGATCAAGGAAAAGTTACTGCAGGTAAATTTGGAGAAATGGTTTTTGAAGAGTTCGAAGTTTTAGAATCATGTTACGACAGTTTAAATAGCAATAAGTCTAAGTAAATTATTTAGTTAATTAATAAGCTTTTGCTTACGTAAAATGTGATCTGTATTCGAAAACGCTATTAAATTATTGCTTGTAAATGTATGTAGAATCGTATATCTAGCTTAATTGTGTATGTTATTTAGAATTAAGTATACGATATCGTCAATACTATTAGCGAATATTAATATTTCGATTCGAATGTACTGTACTGTAGTTCTGGTGTTGGTATCTTAAATTTATATTAAATATACGTGAAATATAAGTGTTGTTTCTTGCTATAGGAAACCCTTACCGTCAGATTTATCTTGTTCGATTTTCGTAGGTGTAGCTTTTGATCCGTGAGCGCATACGCTTGTGAAGAAAGAGCGACGCGAAGGTCTCCAACGACGACACCATGACTCCTACAAAGATAAATCATTGTTAAAGAAATTAATTTTAAATGGTTTTTTTTTCATCGATATTTAAATAAGTATGGTAATGAATGGAATGAAATTATAAACGTCAATTGTGAGAATAACAAATTATACATTTTCAATCGATGTTATATAACCTTGGCCAAAAGTTTGGAGCACCCCCTATGATATTTTAATTTCTTAAAAAGTTTTGTATTGAATGTAATGAAACCACTTGTGTTTGTTTAAAATAATCTTTATTTTAATTTATAATCAATATTTTGTGGATCCACCCTTTGAATCTATCACAGCAGCTATTCTTCTTGACAT
>DWEI01006423.1:0-10106 GCA_018245875.1 Mysoria ambigua | reverse complement strand
TACCCATGAAAAATTAAAATATCCTCAATAAGAATCCTAATAAATTAAAATTGTATGTCTAATGTAAGTGACAATTCTGTCTTTATTTTATGTTAGCTATTTTCCGCGGCTTCTCAATTACTTTTGCCATAACTTGAGTTTAACCACCGTGGTTTTATTGTTCTCAATCCGAGTGATAATGCAATTAGAATTGTAATTTTTATTGCTCCACAATTATGGAGCAATAAAATTTTTGATGGTACAATATAAATCAGACGGATGACCGATATATTAACACTCAGCTATCCTTGTATTTTCTATTACATTTTCGTGTTTGATTGAATATATTGTCTCTTAGCTACTTTGTACGACAATGGCAAAGTAGGTAAGTAAAGTTAGATTAAGTAAGTTGGGTAAGTAAAGTAAAGTTAGATTTCTGAAGGATAGGCTAGGATAGAAGGATACGATAATTGACTTGAGTTAGTGTGGGATGATAAAGCCGGCCAGTTGATTTGATTTTGATTTTTTCTTTAACTTCAAACAACGCGATTGTGTGTCGAACGTGTTTAACTTTAACTTTTTTTTCCGTATGTTTTGAATTTAAGTAAGACCTGAATGAACGTATAAAATGTCTATTGCAGATCTACACGGACAATTTTACGAGAATACGGTGGTAGTGCAGTACGACAAGGACCTACTCGAGGTGTGGGACGAGGCGAAGAGGCTCAGGTGCGAATGGTTCAATGACTACGAGAAAACCGCGTCCAAACCTCCCATGGTGATAGCCGACCTGGACGTTGTGCAGCTGGATTTTAGGGGTAAGCATCCAAATACATTTTCTGTTTGTTTTAATAGAAACAAAGCGAGAAAAACGCACGTTTTAATGAAAACAAAAACAGTAGTATTAAACTAATGTTTTCAAATAGACACAAATAAATATAAACTACAAGGTGAACAAAAATTTAGATGCTCATTGTTAAAATTGAAATGAGGTATGAAAAATTGTACCCCATTTCAATTTTTACAATTGAGGTATTACCATTTACTGAAAATTCCCACAATAATGCATTGAGTTTATGTATAACTAAATGTATTTATGGCAATGTTTATGTAAATAAGAAATATCTTTCGCGTGATAACAGAGAAATTGGATAATATTTTAGAACTTTGGTATAAATTTTAAAAGCTCAATATTTCATTTCATTAAGTTATTATTATTTTCATTTTTAGGAGACAATGTGGATTGCTGGATGGAGATCCAGGCTGGCAAGGGTCCATGGGCCCCCCCGGTGTCTGGCATAGTTCCCCTAGGATCAACGTTGACTCTGGTCGTAGCCATCAACGACTACAGAGGTAAGTCATTTGGTATGAACAAGTCATTACGTGAAACTGGTAATCATGACAAATATCTAGGTTACCCGCATTGGGGAAGCGAGATGATACACCGCGCTATTCCATCCCCGGATACAAGGGTGTTGTAAGAGGCGACCAAGCCCGGTGGTGGCTGATAGCTCTAAATTGCGTCACGTAATCTTTTAACGCTCCCAGATGCCTTAAACAGCTGATGATGTTGATTACATTTAAGATTTAAAATATATTTTGATCTGCAAACAAGAATAAGAGCGGTACATTCGACCGTTTACTTTGATTGGAGTAGATATAGTCAATTGAAAATTCAAGATGCCATACTTCGTAAAATATATTAAGTCTTTGCCTTACTTGCCTAATTCATTTTCTGGTAATTATTACACCGGCATATCAAAGGTTTGTTTGTTGAAGGACTAATTTGAATATTAGTGTTATAATCAATCAAATTAATATTATAATTTGATTTTTATAATGATACCCGACTTCAAAATAGTTGTGAAACAATGACTTGTCCTACATTTTATTACATTATAAAAAAATTAATAACATTTGATATGATGAAATTTACATAATTATGTATTAGACACAAAAAAAAACATTAATTTAATAAATTTGAATTCTAATCTGACGGCCCCGTTTATGACGTTGTCAAATTATAATAGATAGTTAACTTGTCAGTGATATCACACCTGTAATCCCTGAAGCGGTGGACAGAGGAAAGTAGTACCTCCACGTGTCACCAGTTACCTCTACTGCTGGAGGAATGATGAAATGGACCGTGAGCCGCGATGAATGCCTTTACTTTAATATATTATATTACTTCATTGTGGACATTCATGTCCAACCGGGTATTCAATTTCCGGAAATGAAAAATTATATATTAATTTACTTGATTATCGTAGAAAATGTAAAGGAAATGACTTAAATACCACAAGTCATTTTTTATGACTTGTAATGACATCAATAAAAATGAAATAGTTTCTCAAAAATCCATTTTTGATTAAAAGGGGGTGATTCAATGATGAGTCAAAGAATTACTTTACACCGAACATCAGTTGAAAAAGCCGGTAGTATGTCACATACTACTGTTCTAATACCATAAGCTTTGGGAATGTATTTGCAGTAACGTTTAATCATATGGCCCACTAGTGATAACATAGTATTCTATGATCACTCGTCAATGGATCGGCCCCTTCAATGACAATATTTCAAGTTTTCGATAGTGCACGCCCACGCGTTCTTTGAACAACGACGGTTGAATGAAATATGGACGCGCCATTCATTTCGACATGTGTAAATTCGCAATGACGTACGCGAGTTAGTACTAATTGTGACACCATTTAACATTTTAATTCGCATAAATTTGCATTGAGTTTAATTAGAATTACGAGTGTAATTTTCTTACTTGACTCATATGTAGATTATTCGTTGGCATTTGCAAATTAGATATTTATACCGATGAAATAATTAAACAGTTAATCGGATACCTATATGTAATCTGTGACGTGAACTATTTTCTGACAATTGTCGATGCTAGGCTTTGTCGTGTATATGATACTGAGGTATTCATAGTTTTGTTTCTGTGTTTGTTCTTACGTTCATTCCTTTGTTTGTATAATTGCTTAAAATGCTTAAACTAATGAAACGGTGTTATAGAAATTCGTTATGATAATTTCATATCTAAGTTCTTATATAATTACATATCGATGTAGGATAGTTATTTCGATGGGAA
The DNA here is from genome assembly GCA_018245875.1 of Mysoria ambigua. NCBI lineage: Eukaryota > Metazoa > Arthropoda > Insecta > Lepidoptera > Hesperiidae > Mysoria > Mysoria ambigua. The sequence goes on along the minus strand of DWEI01006423.1, from coordinate 7,027 downwards.
AAGTCTCCTTTACCACAGTTATTCGAGCGAAGTTGTAGGGAAGTTAATATTACTTTTGTACAAAATAGTATGCAAAGTTATTCTTAAGTACAGTAACTGTTTTGCATTCATCTAAAGATTTTACTATAATCACACCATTTGAATACGTTGTAATCACAGATGAACGCAAAGAAATAATCTTACATATGAATTATAAACAGTACACACATACATATTCTTATTATACCGACATGAGTTCGATCAAACTAACCGTTCCTTTTTCAAATGTTTCAAATCACTGTGACTGAGAGCTTAGAATTTGAAAGTGAGACTGTATTCTTGCTTTAAAGGATTTCAGGTTGGGTAAATTCGAAGATGTCCCTTTGCACTGTTTCAGTGTTACAGTAACTTATTTTCCCATTAGATTCCTTAAAAAGCCACGTGTAATGGTAAATGTAAACTGTAGTTTGTTCATTTTACACCAAATTTCGACATAATAACTTGAATAAGCGTAGTTGAATCGAAATAATTTTCGAAATATTCGAAAAGCTTGTCTTGTAGTTTTTCGTTCATAGTCACGAGACTTTTAATATCAATTCAAGCGTTATGCCCTTTAGTACTTTTAAATTACTGATAAACATTTTATTTTTGTAAAAATTTACAAATACTATAGCCACTGACACATGCATACACGATTAAGTGATATTTTAATGGCATGCCAAATTTACAAATTGTTACTAAAGCAAAATTTTCGATGTCGTATTAACTATTTCATTTTATCAGAACTTTGTCGTATTGATAGTGAAAACGGTAAGAAAACTATAGTTAATTCACTGGATATACATATATGTGCGTAACACAACAGCTCAACTGATGAATTTTTAGCCGTATTCAAGGAGCTTTTGTGAACATTAATAGTCAAGTTGTTATATCGTATCGGTTCGTGTGGGTTCGCCGAAGGCACCTTAGTTATAAAATGGCCGCTCCATTTGATTAATAAACCCGATACCGCAGTCTGTTACGTCGTAAAACGTAATTGTTTGCGTTTAGCGTTTTAGTGGGTATCGTGTATGCTATTCGTGTTCGGAAAGCTTTTAAGAAAGTACGTAACGTAATTTGTAAATAACGACTTCGATGGTTAAGAGGTTTGTTGGAATCCATTAGTGTTCCGTTGTCAAATATGAGTCGGTCTGGAATAGGGGGCTCAGTAAAAACACCGCGATACATCACTACGCGTGTATTGATATCCAAGCCTATGTTAAATATTCTCACTTTTTCCACTCCACTGAGATTATACACATTGGCTATTTTTTACATTAGTCAAATAAATGCTCGATTTTAAAGCAAAGCTGGAGCTGCGTATGATAACTTGATTCTCTGCGCTAAACTATACATAAGAAGCCTTTAAAAGTTATTGTGAATTGACCCTAAGCTACGCCCATTGAACGATCGTAAATCAGCATCATAACTCTGCATTATGCTAATCACACTCGTTAATAGACCGCGAAAATTTAATTAAATTTAAAAATAGAGTTCAAATGAATCTAAAGCCGTGTGAAGTCTGCCAACCCGTAGTTGGCCAGCGTGGCAGACTATGGCCTTTTCCAACTGAGAAGAGACCCGTGTTCCGATATTGGATGATAAGAGTATCGTAAAGAAAATAGAGTAATCTATGGCACAAATGGTACTTGAAAGTCACGTGAAGCGCGGAGTGCACGCCAGATAAGCACGGTACACAGTAATTACAAGTATGTAAACTCGTGCAATCGCCGAGCGAGGTGTCGAGGGGGCGCGTGGGCGGTCCCAACGGGTCTATCTCCCGGGAGATTACTGAGGACCGCCGGGTGTTTGTTGCCACACAAGCTGCTGGCGGGGATGCTATGCGCGAGTAAGATAAGTACACCATTGTCATAAGTAAGGCAATAAGCTCGCCTTCTGTTCCGGTGTAAACTGTCGAAGCGTGGAACGTCATGTGCTCACCACTACGGCAATTAAAGGCGTAATGAAATGTTGTTACGTATTTTAAAAAAATGTTATATTTTTGTGTTTAGAAAAAAAATAGTTGTGATGTACTCGTATATATGTATATTTGTTAGCGGTCCGGACACTAACAAGGGCTATATCATGCTTAGAACTTTACAATTAGATAACCGAGTATTTTCATAAGATATTATTACTGGTGATATTTTTATTGTTCTTTAAACATGATTACACAGTAGTTGCTGGCAATTTGACATTGCCGTCACCGGAACGTCGCGCGGACTGGAGCGAAATAAAGCTTTAGCTCTCGCCCCGTCTCTTTCACTCTAAGTGCGCTTCAAACGTTTGTCAAAACTTTAATCACATATATTTCAGTGGAATTATAAGCTCAATGCAATAAAGCTTATAATACCACTAAAAAGCTAAGTGCATTCTCTGTTTGGTAATTTGCATAATGACCCCGGTCTTCGTTTCACTGCAATTTTATTTGTCATCTACTCTTTATGGTTATAGCTCGAAAGGCTATGGGCCAGTTTCAGTTTCCGATCAGTTTGCTTTGCAAGTGACGGATCTAACTCTATTCGGATGTAACTAACATTAAGATACTTTAAAAAGTAATAATTTTAGTTATAATTAGTAAATTTTTACATCTACTTGTAAAACGCACTTACATCTATCTATAAAGACAAAAATAAAGATGGTTTCGACTAACAAAGGATGGACTAATGGATTACCTCCGTAACTAAAAGCACCAACGTTTAATGCAACACTCAAATCACATCAAATTTCCGTCTACCCACACGTAACTCGTAAAACCGTCTCTAACTGGGTAATAATAGTGTGCAAACACGTTAACGGTACAAAGTATAGTAAAAAGTAAACTCGACAAATACGAACGAATGAGTTTGCTTAACGGGTCCGTCGAGTGGTCGAAGGATGGAATGGGGATAGTGTGGCGTGGCCTTTACAGCAGTGTTTGTTTAATACAGATTTCGTAAACTTTTGTATTCATTATTGTGACAGTTCAGTTCGGCGGTATAGGCGGTTTAGACAGGGTTAATTGATTATATGTAATAATGTGGCTAATTGTCATGTAATTTCCGGTTTAATATTTTTTTGATATTATGACGCCATGCGGAGGATATTTTAGTCGTGTCAAATTTAAATAGCAATATGAATACAACCTCAAATGCAATTAATAATACTCTTATATTACGTACGTTACGCAAACTCATTTACGTACGAATCAGAGCAAGATTCAGTTACTGATTTCATGCATACTTCATTAAAAGGGTACGTATATAATTCAAATTTCGAATGAAATTACCTCATCCGTATGTGAAACGTCCGTGAGAAAGTTAGATTTTCCATTCGCTATTGCAAAGACAAATTGCAGAACGTTATAAAATATTTTAAAGCTGTCTTTTAATAGATGGATACAAAATGGCAAAATAGCACATAAATTGGTATTAGAATAAACCACAGCTTTAACTGGTATCGGATATATTTGAATAAATTAGAAATAATTAATAATAAGGTAAATAGTAACTCTTTTTTACATTTATGATATTATAAGAAAAATATGAGTTCGATATACTTTTAGAATTAAAATAAGAAATCAAATGATAGCAACGCTCCTAAGAATCTACACAAAACAATATTAACTAATCATATCAATTTCTATCATACCAATTAACACTATAATGAATATTTAGGATACAACTTTTCAATTGGCAACTCATCCGAATAATAAAGAACAATGAACCGCAGTACAAATCGCGTGGCCGTCAAAAATGAAGAGGAATTGAAAGCTTGTATAGTGTCACAAGACAACGTTGTGGCGGAACATGTGCGCAAGCATATGCCGTTCCCACAGCTCAATTAAACGAGGTGGTTGATTGATTGAAAGCAAATTCTAACGTGAGAAAGACCGCACGCGCCGCGGATGCAAATTATTGACTAACGAACTGTTTTCGGATCGAGCTTAAAAGCTCCTCAAATAATATAATAGTGTGGAGACGCACGCCCGTTCTGTTGTTAACGATCTGTTGAATAATGAAATGTTTAGTGCGTTAAGTCGATATATTTTCATTGAAGCGAAGTTTTCGAAATGTGTTTCTTGTGTCTTTTTTGTTCTGGTGTTTTTGTAGGTTGTAAAATGAATTGTTCACCATGCATAGTCAGTGGCACATGAGTTGTACTGATTTTTTTTCATACGTAAATCTGTTACCATGGCAACATTATTAACTTACGGGATAAGTAATAACGTGCTTTCAGCAAGTTATAAATAATATGCATATATTATTATGTGTTACATATTACATAATTATTAATGCTGTTGTAAAAATGTAATAAATTATATTTTTGCTTGAATTTCGAAATGTAATTTCGTGCCTGTAATCATCGAAGAGGTAGGCAAAGGCAAGTAGTATACTCCTATCTATCATCAGGTACGTTTACGTTCCACTATGAGTGGTGACTTCCGTGGTGAGTCTATTGCCATACAGCAGGCCCAAATGTAGTTTTCGACTAGAAAATTAGAAGGATAAAATTTAAGTTAGAAAAGTTATTTAAGTTAACATTACAAATTTCGAATGCAACTATATTGAAACTTCGATCCAGCCATATTTGTACAAACATGCATGATTTTAAACTAAATAAACTTTATGAGTAAAATCTGTGCCATTCTCCCCGTTCTCTAATGTCTGCTAAATCATCGTCTCTGAAGATATCATCTTACCCGTATCGGTGCCTGGAATCGTATATTTATTCGCCCGTGGAGTAGATAAGTACATTGTTACGATGGTTATCGCGGCAACCACGAAGTTATGGTTTATCTCATTTGCTTCAGGCAACAGATAGCTTTATTAAGAATATTTAGTAAATAGTTATATTTTTCCATAAAGCATCATTTGAAAGCCATAAATAAAAATTGGAAATAAATGTATCCACAAACAAAAAATATATCCACTCTTTTGCTACCGTACGTTTTAGTACGTTATCGTACAAGAACTTTATATTAAACAACCTTAAAATATTTTCCTACAATAAAAATGTTTATTATTTTTCTTTACGTAACGTTTTGCTCGCGGAATATTCATTTCGCGGGTTGCGGTTGTGAGCTTCTTTTTAATTATTTTTCGTTTAACATTAAGCCCGCTAACCGCTAGTGGTAAAGTTGAGAGGGTACGCGTCGTCATTCTGCGGTTCACGTGGTTTCTGCACTTGTCTTGTACCGCAATTTTCAATTTGTGTCTTTTTTATTGTCTTATATTCGTCTTATTAGGCTGTCATTTTATAAGACCGGTGAATATAATATATTATTATGTTTATTCACTTCTTACGCGCCGTGGTCTTCAATATGTGACAAATTCGGTAGTAATACCCTTATTGAATACTGTATGATTTGTTGTCAACATCACTGATGTTGTTTTATTATTGTTGATATTATTGTTAAAAGGCAATTTAGAAGTCATAACTGTTTCTATAGTTATTTTAGTAACTTCTGACTACCGATATAACAACCTTTTTGACGGCATCTAACAAGCAATTTTCAATTTATTACAATACTTATTTATACAATACATACTCATTAACGTTCTTTAGCAACGTAACATAACACCTTAGTACCTTATACTCGGACGGTTCGCGAATTAAGTTCATTTGTGATTGTGAAATAATTGCCCTATTGATATACACCGAGCACAAATCCATACTCGTGTTACTATTAGGAAATCTAGGTTATAAAAATAGTAATAGTATCCAATCCAATAGACCAATTGTTTTAACCCAGGACCTTTTGAACCTCAGTCGCTTTTGCGACCGTTCGATCAACGAGGCAGTCAAATTGTCACTAGGTTTATGGAGCGAAAATTCGCCCGTGGCCACCTAAAAGACCATATTAGTGAGAACATTTATTACGATAATTGGAGAATAGCATACTCATACACGTAGATGTATTTCAAAATACATATTCCACACAAAACACTCATTCCAAACGACGTGGAACGTAAACGTAATTTATAAAACGTGGGTATTCACCGCACTCCTCTGCCTAACCATTCACAGATTACAGGCGCGATGTCATGTTGCCTATGTTTGATGCATTATCATGCAACTTTAAAGGAAAACACAGATAGTAAATATTTCCGCTACGCTGAATAACTGTTAAATGGCCGTGTTCTTTTTTAATTACAGGTGAATTCGACATGCGAGTGAAATCGTGTGCCGCTTCAGATGGCTCCGGTCACATAATTCAGCTTTCAGACGAGTACGGCTGCGTGCTGCGACCTAAAATGATTTCCAGGTAATGGCCTGTTAATGGTAATTCGTAATGGTTAGGTGCCGTCTGCTAACATCGTGTCCACCTTTCAGCTTTGGTGGCATTAAACTGCATGTATTAATTAATGCCTTCGTGCAAATTCTTGGTTATGTTTTGTTTAATCCGTGTTATATATAAGTACATATATACATTTGAACCTAAATCTATGTTCCATAGGTGTAACTATACCTTTATATTGATTTGCACTATTGCGCAATAGAATCACCACCTATTCCATAGTGGGACGTTAACGTAACTGATGAAACTTGGGAATGTTCTGCATTCCTCTGCCTGCTTCACGTTTAATACTCACGTCCGTAAATTGTTTGCAGTGTATATGAGTATGTTGTAATGTTCTTGACATTTTAAAAGTTCCAATCAGTTAAAAAAAGGTTCAGTGATCGTCTCTTACCCAATCTTTTTATAGGTACCTTAAAAGGTGATTAAATTGCTTTTTTGTTACTATTAGGTTACAAAATGAGTATAAATATACATCGTAACGACCGAACATACATGTACTTATACATAAATGGGGTAATATTTACAGCCGGTATAAACCCTTGACAGCTTAATGATAACTATGTAACATTCGCCACGTTAGTCGCGTAATACTCGAAGGCCATCTCGCGTCGGCGAGTGCAGTCGTTATAACGGGGGGGGGGGGGGGGGGGGGGGAAAAAAAAAAAAAAACCCCCCCCCCCCCGAAATTAAAAAAAAATTCGGGGGAAATGGGGGGAGCACCCCCCG
>DWEI01006422.1:0-10106 GCA_018245875.1 Mysoria ambigua | reverse complement strand
ATTATTTTGCTGTTAATTTACCTATTATGTAATTTCAAATTTTCTATTGAATATCTTTTCACATTAAATGTGAATATTTATTTATAGCACTTGTATATGAAGTTCTTTATGATGGAGTGTATCAGTTAAAGGATCTCTCATATGCTGTAGAAAAAATGTTACATGATAAGATGCCCAACAACCACATTGAGTACTTCATGTCAGAGAATGTGGAGCGTCGTAAGAAGGAAAGAGCTAAAATGTATGTTGAAGCACCTCTTGATAACGATAGGAATAATAATGCTTTAGCATTGAAGTGCAAGCATCACACCGAGGACTTGGAGAGAGGAAGTCTTTTAAAAGAATCTCTAAGTATCTTTGTATTCAATCGTAGTCTTATTCAATTGGAGAATGTATGTATGAACTGCTTGAATATAAACAGTGCTAAAGATCTTCTCGATAATGGAATAACACCCTTCCCATACAAGGTTGCAAAAGCATTGGATCCAGATATTTATCGCAACATTGAATTTGACGTTTGGAGTGAGCAAAGACGAGGTACACATTGTTTCTGGAATACTTCCTTTACTCTTTGACTAAACTGAACGAGAGATTGTCATTTTGCAGAATTACGTTATGGAGCTAGATATTCTGATGGGACAACTCTGCAAGTTGGAGTTAAATGTTTATGCAAGTTGCAACAGGATCAGCCTGTGCCGTATCACTGCCATATTCAAGAGATGGGTCAGGATGGTGGTCCATGTTTGGTCTTTATAGAAGAGTTAGGTGAAAAACGAGTAGTCAGCTATAATCAGTTGGAGCCTTTGCCTATAGAGGAGATAAGGCCTTGGGCTCCACCCTACAGATGCTCCAGGGTGAATTCACAGCTAGTGAACCTCAGCCAAATGTTGCAGCAATTAGGTGTGTTTATGGCTTGAAATGTGGTGTGCATGGGTTATTCTATGCATAATTTGACTCAGCATTTAAATAAGGTCTTTTCCTAGGACTTAGTAAGCAAACTTTACTTATTGTGTTAAAACTGCTTGATAATAAGAAGCCTTTAAACACATATATTATAGTCAGTTTATTTTCATAAAATGAGATTACTTTATGTAGTACTAACATTCCACTTAAACAGTTGTGGGTTTTCAAGGCAATAATGTTTAAGATTAAATGTAAATTTTTTGATTCTATCACAATGTTACACACATCACAACAATAAAATAAAATAAAAAATAAAATGTTTGTGATTGAATTTAAAAATTACATCGAAATGTAATCGTTTGGTGACTTTCACTTAACCAGTTTTTTATATACAGGATTAGCAGAATTATTTAAAACAAGGAAATATTGAGACATAATAAAGTTCTTAAAGTGAAAATTTAATATGCTTTGTCCACTGAGTTGAACAGCATAGGCGATTCGAGAAGCATTATATCGAAAAACTTTGTAGGGGTGGCCTATGTCCAGGAGAGGACTTATAACATATTTAAAATGAGAATGAACAAATATGAAACTGAGCTGTGTAACATGTCCCTCTTAACATTTTTACAGTTCATTTAACAATTTGAAAATAAAACCACATAGTATTAAATAATCTTATAACATTTGTGTACTGAAAAATCTTACACAAATTATTAGTAATTCTAAAGACAATCTCCAGCTGGGTTTGTATAGAATAGTTGTATACGGAATATTTTTGTATGGAAAAATAATACATTAATATCTTCACTTTAAATTGAGCATACTTTGATTTCACAATGTATCCTAACCACTGTTGGCATTCTGTTGTCCACGCGCCGCCCGGCTCAGGCAACATCACTAGGAAGCAAGGGCTGAATAAGTCTCGCAAGTCGAGGGTCGACGATACCAAGGGCTTAGAGAAGACGAAGGAGCCGGTGACAGTGGATTGGGCCGAGGACGAGCCGGATGTGCCGCAGTGCGCCGGCTACGGCCACCCCCTCTATCACCACATGGACTATGGCAACTTTGAGCCACAACCAGTTAGTTGCATTTTCAAGTTGTTCAGTAGATTTCTTTTTGGGAATGTTGAAGCATATCACTTGATCATATTTTTGTGGGTGTGTTCGATGATTGTTTTAAGAGATACATCCGTGTTCGGCGCTTACGTAAAATATGAGAATATATGTATTGTAAAGATTATACAGATACATTTTGATCATTGTATCAACCCAATACACTTACTCTACAGTGGCTTAAATTAAAACTGCAAGATAATATTTTGTTGTTCATAAATTTCGTAGCGTAATTATTCATTTGCAACGCATAGTGGACGCGACCCTTTCCGTGTGCGCGCCGATCACCCTCGGCGCGTTTGATTTCAATAAAGAGCCTTGACCGTCCCCGCGGGTCGCGGATGGGGTGCGTCGGACGGTGCACTCGTCTGTTTTGGAAGGGTGGCCAGCGCATAAATAGGCCGTAGAGCAAATGCATTGTACGTATATGGTCGCGCGAGGGGTTGCGACGATAGGGACAAGTCATTGGAGACGGATGCACGCGCAGCTTCCCGCGGGTGCGGCGGCGGCGCGCGAGCACCGTGATGTGCGACGGTTGTATGTATTTTGTTGAACCACTTCATATTTCTGAATTGTACCAGAATGTACTTGTACTATATAAAACGTTTTATTTATTATTTACCCTTTTACTAATTACTTATTTTAATAATGACTAATACATTCGGCGGATAGTATGCTTATTTTTCAAAAGATATGCATATAGATAAATAATTATTCGTCGCGAAGAGAAATTAATACAATATTGATCAAGTGAATTGCTTTAAGTTGATTGAATCCATATCGTAGCTTGTATCTGTTTGATAACAGTTCGGGACATTTAACACAGACCGGCTCGGAGAGCTGACCAAATTTAAATAAAGTCCATTTTAACTTTTAGACTTCTCGACATATTTCAATTAGGTACCTACAATGTTTTGAAACGGTACTTGTGTATCTCCTTGCCATACAATAATTGATATGTAAAAATAGACTCAATTGCAAATTAGTAAAGTTTTAATTTAAATGCGATCAAAATTTATTCTCTCCAAGCCCGTCTGTTTGAATGGATCGTTAATGGTATCTTAGCTGTATTTATTCGAAGTAGTTTATACATTAGTGGTATTTATGTGCGTGAGGTTTAAAGATGTGTTTAGTATAATTTAAAAATTGAACAAGACTGGACTAACGGCGTAACAATTGTTGCTCCTAGCAAACTTTAGATAATTATGACATGTAGCAACTTTCTAGATGTAGTTTTATATGTTTTTTTTTTGTGCTATCGCTCGCGTAATTTGAAATCTGACGATGACTAGGACAAGTATCTATCAAGTGCTAGTAAATTTAGTTAGTGTTCATTGGGACGAGACCTTAGTATTGTCTTGACTAACTTAACTGCAGGAGTGGGATCGTTGGTAATATCGATCTAGTTAGTATGAGCTGATCGTTGTCCAGTGTGCTGTTGGTGACAGACGCGTGATATCTGGTGATGTATAATATCCTCTAGTCTATGTATGTCTGGACCATCAACGCCGCATCGCGTCCTTCGTTATTTTAAACCCAATTTGTGCGCGGCATCTTATCTTATTATTATACATCGTTATTTAATTACGTAATCTAATCGTGTTCTAGCTTCCATGACTTTAAATTTACATGACATCTACGTGCCATGTTTCCTCCCGAATAGCGGAGAGGTCGTGATCTACATTTGCCGCATTAGACGTTGATTCTGTTATCGATGATCCATGCTCTCGTCCTCCGGCGAGAACACACTGTTTATGTGCATTAATAATTCATGAGAACCAAAGTCGCGATTATCTGGCGGCGAGGTGAAGGTCTGAGGTGTCATAACTCCTGTTTATCCTATTCGTTGTGAAACATTTTTTTTAATATTATACTTACGTACTTGTTTCATTTTTGTACATGTAACATTTTCCTTTGCAATTATAATATTGTGTTTTCGTTGTATCATTAGTAAGCTTCGAATAGTCTACGCGTCCTTTCTTCCCTTGTCTCGTTGTACGTGGATTTTCTTAGCAATATCCAACCGTGGGCGGCAATCGATTTATGACGATGTTTCCTTGACAATCTACGGAGCATTTTCAATAGCGCTTGTGCGTCACTAATTTTTCTGTTTGCTACGTGGGCGTTCATATTAGATGTATCTTTTTAAGGTATAACTACCGGGCATAGGTTTTCTCTGCTGCTTGGGGCGGTCTGGAACATTTTTCATCACACTGATCTTCGTTCATTCATATCTTCACGACAGATCCGTTACCGAGTAGGTAGAGAGGACTAAGTGCTAAATATCTTTATCCTTATAGATATTAACACACTGCTCTAGTAAAGACAATTTCCCTTGGCGGGGTGTTTGTGGGAACCGTGGTAGACTACGGCATTACCCATCTCAATCTCTGACCCTTGACTTGACACGCCGCACTGTGGAAAATCGAGGTGTGTTTCGGCCTACAAATAGATAACTTTTTTGTACTGACGATTAAGCTATGAAATTTTGCACAAATATAGAGTAGTATATAAGGTTTCAAATGAGATATTTTATATGTGAATTTAATTATACTGTATTAAAAATCAAAGGCAGTTTCAAAATCATATAAAATAATATTATTCCTCTATGAGTTATTAAAACTATCTATATATTTTTTCCTAAAATTTATTCCTAAAACACATCAATAAAAAAATAAAGTGCTAATATAATATTGATAGTGATTACATACTATTTTATATAAGAAAATATTCTAGAAAATATTTAAAGAAACATGTATATTGTAATCATTTGCCTTAAAAAAATATGTATTGAAATATACTAATGATACGCTTTTATCAAACTTTTGTAGCTTCAGGATCTGTTATTAATTCGTTAACTCTCAGAAGGTGTAGGGTGTCCTCAGCCAGTTCCTTCACGTTTTTGATAGGTGGTTTTCTAATGCTAGTAACATACTGATAGGATCTGAAGTATAAAGAAGTGTGTGAAACACATCTACGTTTGTAGCTGATCGTGAGCACTTTCTAGCATGATGTAGGCGAAATTGTTTGTAACTCTTGTTACGGGGTTCTTGAGCGTCTTCTGAAAGTTGATCAATAGGAAGCATTTTGCAATGCTTTATGACAATATTCGCCATGTATCAAAATTTTGTGTACTGATGATGGCATATAATACCATTCATAATTACTAAACGTATATCCTGGCAGTTTCTATAGCGTACCTGCCACGTTTTACAGCATCTATCATTACACCTGGTGAAAGTGCCTGCAGAATTATATAAAGTCGTTTAATCAAATTAATATCTACTCCTGTAATTTCAGCAGAGCAGCTTGAATTGTAAAAAAATCTTCTAGCTGTATTACCGGTAGCCTGTCGTGGTTGATCGATAATCAATCCTAGCTCGTCACGAAAACGCTTTTGTACCTGGCTTTTCTTATCTTGCTTTAGCCGTTTCTTTTCATCTCTGTTAGCTGACAATGTTTGGAAAGAAAGGTTATAATCTATATGTAAAAACATTTCCATACATGGTACTAGTAATTTCTATTGTTGAAGACGGTGGATGGCCGGTTTGTTTCATTGCCTGTAATTTGTAATGCGATGAAAATATAAAACGGTTTCGTTCGTTTGTTAAATTTTTTAAGTATAAATATTGTGCTTTCTTTAAATCCAAATTAATCAAAACACTTAATGCTTCGTGATTTGTTGGAGTTTTTTGGAGTTTTCTAAGAAACTCATGAAAAAGGTTTTAGTTTCATTGTCAGCCATCCTTAATGTTTTCGCAAGATTTCCTTCTGTTCCTTCTCCTATCGAACGTAATCCTTGAAAATAGACATTGTAGATATGCTTAAATCCGTACTCATGAAGTAGCATCGCATTTTTCCTTTATTTGCCGGATTCCGAAAAGTCTGAATATGATATGCAAGGTCTTCCACGTTTTCCTCACGAAGTAGATGGTGTGGCTGTAACGTCTTCCGAGCCGGGTAAAGTTACTGAATATTCAACGAACTACTACTCATTAAAAAAACGTGTTTATTCCGTACGGCTTCCATCCATCGTTTATTGAAAGAAGGAATAATATGTTTTTGAATATCACTGATGATACAACACATGTTGTCTTCAGAGATTTGATAATTCTCATTCAAAACTGTTGATAATGCCCCAAAAGTTTTTCCTTCCTCGATATAGGAAAGTATTAAATCACGTTTAAGACACTTGAATGTAGAAATTTTATAAAGTAGGTAACGAAATTAAGTAAATTATATTCGTTGCAATTAAACTTCCGTTTAATTATCAGTACTAAATTGTAATGAATACGAAAATACATTAACGCTTTATATATTATTAGAAATTTTAGGTTCGCGTGAATCTAGTTCATAAAAAATTTCACATGCATAATGAGTGCATAATAATCTATTATCAATAAATTAATCATAACAATTTACAAAACACACCGCAAACTAATTGATGTGGGTAGAAAAATAAATGAAACCTATAGCAGTTTCTCCCTTGTTTGAATGATTCTCACACTTTTACTCATAACTCCGAAGTTCGGAAAAAATCGCTGCTAATTTTTATAAATGTCTTTAATGAATAACTAGGCTAAAAATCACCTTCAAATACAAGACGTGGGGAGCGTGGGTCATAGTCAAAAGTCTCGATGAATTAGGAAACCTTTTTTCGCCACATTTTATTTAGAAATTATTTTTACGAATATTTTAAAATAAAGTTATAAATATTTTAACTGCGTCAAAATTTACAAAAGATAAGCTTTTCAGAAATATATAATACTCTATATCTATTCCTGCGAAATTTTACATTAAAATCAATTTGGAAGTGATGAAGTGAAAAGGCTTTAAATTAGCATCTGTACAAACAATAACTTTGTCGCATGACTGTAAATTTAATTTAGATGGTATATATAAAATTCATTCACAACAGCTTAATTTGAACCTTAAACTATGAATTAAAATTTAAAAAGTATCGTAATAGCAACATTGAGAAAAACCATTTTTGATGTCCCGTTCTACCATTTTCCATAGTGCGCCGCAGACATCTTAGGAATATAATATTGTAAAATTTTTATCCTACTAGGACGTACCTACTTACGTATCTTACGAATATGTACACTGATATAAAATGAAATGATTATTACTTGTTTTTCACGACGAAGGCTCATATTATTTTGTTCACAAATTTCTATACGATACGTAATGTAGGAAAATTTGCTTCTAAAAATAATCTTTTACCAAACGGCAAACGATGGGGAGACACCCGTCGCCCCGGTAACGGTGTTATTGATATAAAAGTCAGGAAAATGTACCCAAGGTATCGGAAATGAGCACGTCTCATTACGAAACAGATTAATTTTTCTCAGAGCAATATCATTACTAAATAATAAGAGGCCAATTTTAGTTCTTGGATACATCTGCTCTGTTGTTACATTGGTTTGTCACTGACTGCTGAAACTGTTATGTCAAACGTTTATAGCATACATAAATACATATCTTCACGCAAGGTCCCTTACGGGATAGGCAGAGAGCACGTTTATAGAAAATTGAAGCTCGTTTTTCATTTTTACCTTGTCTATATCTCGATTTACTATTTCCTTGTGTTTTTTTAAATTGGTTTACTCTTTAAAACGATTATTTACTAATAGCTTTAAATAAAACAAAACCGTCTATTTGTTCCGCCTAAAGGCGTTAAATTACTAAATAAGTTAGTGCCAATATCCCATGTAATAGTAGTGCTTCAGCAGGGGTGAAATTCCTGAAAATTATGCAATACAAATATTTATAACAAAGTATCTATTGAAAGCAAATTATATTCATCTTATATACGCTCTGGTACAGGTGATGGCGTTTCAGCAAACCGATCCTCGCCAATATAGATACGTAACTGTGATATACAATGGTCTAGACATTACGCGAAGGTAGCCGACCACCGGTTCTCCTCCCCGCCCGTATGCCAATCACTCGCGTGGGTCGCAGCTAGGGTGGCGCGTGATTTTAATGGAAAATATTACACAGCTCGCCATGTTTGGGTGCCCCTATAGACGCAAATACGCTTACGCCGTTTCCTTTTGCAACGTTCATCCCGTTCCACCAATTACTGCCCAATTCCAGGTAAGACTGAAGGTGGTCTTAAAATTATCAACACATGTATTGTCGGTCGTTAAGGAATGAGAATTGATTTTGCTCTCTCGCATGCCGATTGGTGTTTAAATAACTTTGCTCCCCGATTGTATTCGTTTAATCTAATCACACAATACATACATATAATTTTTTTAATACAACAATTGTAATGACTTGTATAATCTACGCAGCGATTGCAACGCTTTTCTACGATTGAGATAGTCAAGCTTCATCTGCTGAAATGTTGTAAAACATTCCTTGAACTTGTACGGTTCGTGTTTGTTCAATTTCATTAGATTTTTACTTAACCACCATTGCATTACGGGCGATTCGCCAGAAAATTCCTCCAATCTATGGTAAAACTCTTCGTGTATTTCTGCGTCTATTTACTATTCCTGTGTCTGCCGGATAAGCGAGTTTTTAAATTTGGAGTATTGTAATACTTTGATGTGTCTGTCAGCTGAAGATACTATTTGACAAAATGCATTAACACGATTAATATTCATTATCGTAAGTGGCAGTGTAGTAATTGAAATGTTTTTGCAAGCAGTTCTATTGGTAGACTATTTAGTATAAAATCAGTGCAAAGATGTTGATTTTTCTGTTTATAGTTTTATAGGGGCCTCTGCACATTCGGTGGAGTTGATCTATGAAATTAACTGCGCAGCCCTGTTACTGTTATAGAATCTAGTACATATGAGAGCAACGCGTACACCCCATCCCCCACTGGCACCCCATCCTCCCCGGCTACCGTCATACGTCTATATTGTACTGGTATTTTGTTTACTGCGCACTAAATGTTGGATGTCTACCATTTTGTTGTATTCTGCGCATCCAAACAAAATGGCGGCACGTCATCTACCTTATTTTATAGCATTCCATACACATGTTATTCTTCGACATCTATATTATATGTCATATTCGCTGAGGCAAACTATTTATATATCTTATTTTAAAATGTGTCAACATATCGTCAAATTTACTAAGAAAATTTAATGGTAGACACCTGAAATATTTAAAATGAATTCTCGATACATATAAATAAGTCAATGTATATAAGAATGCATTTCCGAGAAAATGAAATATGTATACTGAAAGATTCATATTAGTGATCGTTGCCGTACTCGCGACCTCGAGCAGACCGCGACGGCCTAATATTGCAATTTATCCCTATCATCGGTCCAGTGCCCGCCGTATGTATCAATCACTGACAGGTATCTATCTATACTTGGGCATTTGAATTGTAAAACTCACCGTACGACATTTAATAGAATCTCGGGTTTCTTGGTAAACATTTGTTGTGCAAGACAATGTGCGCTGCGGATATTTATGTATGAGAGGAGGGGTTAGGCGGCGCACGTTTAAAAGACGTATCAAAGATGTAACCTCTACCAAAGGTATGTCGTGGTTGTGTTTTAGGTCGACAATTTTTTTGTTTCTGTATTCACGTTTCGATATTTCTGTAAATGAATATTGTTTTTTTTCATAAAAATTCTACTGAATTTCCAAGTTTTATTTTTAAATAAACAATACTTCACGTTTCTTGATCAAACGAAAAGTGTCGCAAGGGTAAACAAATTGTAAATAAAGTTGAGCGGTTGTTGCGTTTTTGTAGTGATTCTTTGGCTAAGTAATTTACAGGGCTCATTATCGTGATTTCTAAAGAGTTGCCCAAGTTTCATTTCCAAAGGAAGCCCGACAGTTGCGGAGAAAAGGGTACGGGCCGATTCGAAATGCAGGTGTTTATGAACGTGACGAAAATCTACCGAAAATGTTGTTGTTCAGCACTCGTGATCTCACTTTGTACTTCATTAATATGAACTTTATTAAGGAAGTTCATAGAAATATTAATATCGATGAATGTGGTAAAAGCATAGCTGCGTCATTGGTCGTGCCAGATAAAAACGCGATTGTTTAACGAGGGGTCCTAGATTCAAAAAACGAGTCGAGCACTATTGGATTTTTCTAACTTAAATTTTC
>DWEI01006421.1:0-10106 GCA_018245875.1 Mysoria ambigua | reverse complement strand
ATATATTTTTACAGATAATTTCAATTATTGCGAGTATTGTGGATTATAACAATTAGGCAGTTAAGAAGAACCAAGGCTCGAGCACTTTCAAGCCTTTTTCCAAAAAATCAAGCTGTTTTGTTAATTTATGTTAGTTTATTCTGAATTTTGATTTAAAATAAATTTATTTGTGTAAAAACTTTTGCAGCTTTTATTTACAATATTTATTAAGCACAATGAACGAAGCTATACGAATCTGTCTTATTTATACCTTTAATATTCCTTTAGAACTGATGACTACAGAAATATTTACCTACATTTTACACCTAGGTGTGTATGTAGGTGTTATGAGTGTATATGTTATTTTACCTTTTACCCGTCATTTTACCCGAGCGAAGGCGAGTTTTCATCTAGTAAGTAACAAATTAAGCTCAAATTCAATCTAAATATCTACTTCTGTGTGGAGAGATTGTTATCTAGACATCGAGACAAGATACAAAAGAGAGATTGTACTAGAATTGGTTATTATCTTCCTAATTCTCACTTTGAAGATTGAATTGCAAATAACTATACCTTTTTACAGTGCCAATGACTATACTAGGGGGCCAATAATTATGTAATTCTCAGAAAATAATTTTAATGTGATTTTTAAGTTCATAAAATGTTTATTTTTTTACGTGACTGATCGTTTTATGTTTGCCTGAATCTAGGAGTACTCGATAAAACTTTAAGATACAGCAGAAAACATATTTATGAACAATACCAAACACCTTCATGGTAAAAAACGGCTTAAGGGGCCAATAATTGTATACTTTACTCTGTGTTTGTATCTGCCTAAATAATAAACAATTGCGTTCCACAAATATGACAATATTTTCGTAAAACGTTTCAAATTCAAATTATTTTATTCATTATAAGGTACGTACATACACTCAATGAAGGTCATGTTTTAGTTATTGTAGTCAAACATTATACCGAGCTAAAAAGAATATATTAAATTTAATAATATTTAATGATTTACTTTTTTAAATTATTTTGTGACTGATCCCATTCAATTTTACTAAATGTTATGTAATTCGTTAATGTTGTGAAAATTTATTTAATAATGAAATAATTTGTTATGTTTATAACAGTATACGACGATAACGTTTATTACATGATGTCGTTGCTGCTCTAGCACTTACCTAAAAACTGCTCTGTATTATCTTACGTATAATATTTTAGTGTTAAGAGTGTTGGCGACCTATTTAAATAAATGAATAAATATGTACTGTATTTTATTGTTATAACATTCATACACATAATTGTAATATTTTTCTAGACTGCCATCTAGTATATAAATGTTACAACTCTATTTATTTGCTATTTACCAACAGATGACAGGATTAGAACGGTCATAAATTATACTATTTGTCACAAGATGGCGCTAGTTATAATGTGACTACTTTGTGTAACATAAATGCATTTCAGTTTGTGTTCCCACTAACAGGTATTATTAATCATAAATATTTCTTTAAATTATCAAGAATTAGTTTCGACATTTTTAACAAATCCAATAGTTTTCGACAAATAATAGTTTAAAAGGGTATTAAGCCATTCAAATTTCTAAACATAAATATTGAAATAAATCATTACATAATTTATATATTAATTTTAGTTGACATTGCTATATTTTTAGAGTTATCGTTTAATTGTTTGAACATGGATCTCCTCTCGAAATGAGATAGTTAAGACGGCCGGTGTATGGTACGCCGGCCAAAGCCAGGTTGGCAGCTTCCGGATGACTTAAAGAACATCTTTTTCATTTCTCAAATGCGTCGGGATTCCTTACGATGTTTTCCTTTCCCGATATATTATATATAGATCGTTTTTAAATTAACTCACCCAACAATAAAACCTGTCATAATTACCAAACAATCACACTAAGTCTAAAAAGTGTACTTGTAACTTTTATTCGCATATTTCCCTTTCTTGGAAATGTTATCATTAGTGCATAAAAAGCAATCGTATCATATTTTTACCTTTTATAGAATACGAAGGAATATACGCCGTTAATTGAAGCTGTAGATAATCTTATGCGATAAATTAATACTATAAATAATTATATATTAATACTATAAATAGAAAAGGGATTAATAATATAGGCACTATTTTAATCATTGAAATATAAACAAAGCTGTTGTAATAATACTAATACTATAATGATCAAACGTAACTTCACGCCTATAATCCCCGAATGGGTAGGCAGAGGGATGCCGAACATTCCCACGATTCACCAGCTACATTTACGTCCACTATGTAATAGGCGGTGAGCCTATTGCCATGCACAATATATCTGGCACAATATAACGGGCACATATCCAGACTCCAAACCACTACTAGAAAATCTAAATTAAAATTTTTTGTAGTGTTCGACCCGGGAATCGAACCCGGGACCTCCTGATCGGCAGTCGCACATGCAACCAACACGACCAACGAAGCATAATGACGATAATGTAATTATGTAGTAATGATGTATGTTATTTTCCATTAATATTGTAGGTGGTTGTTAACACATATGCTTTTATCAGATCGCGGTATGGTGCGCCCTGCCTACCCACAGCTAAATGCCCAGACCGCCTATGGGCAGCAGCGTCATATCGAGAGAAGCACTACTTTGCGATCCTAACCCGCATGTCCTGAGGTAAATGTCCAGCGCTGGACTGAAATAGGCTGATGATAATCACCATCTTAGAGTACTTTATGCACTCTAATACAGGTAAATAAATAGTAAAGTAAACTAGTTCGACTAGGCATCATGGACTTCAGTAGAAAGTTTGCATTTCCGTTCGCACGAATAACTCAATATCGATAATGTCGCACTAAGCGTTTTAATAACATTTACGTCAAAGGATTATGATCATAAAGCGACTATCAAAGTCGATGGAGGTCTCCAACGATGTCAAATAGTTTTAAACTAAAAGAAACGAACTTAATTCAACAAATGACACGCACGGAATCTATCTACGTCCAAAAATAGACACACGAACTTTTAGTCATGTAATCAATAAAAAACGCGTATAACTCGTAGAAATTAACGAGACGCTATGACGTCATTTTACTTAAGCACTGAGGCAGCGTCGGAGGCGAGTGCATTGTATTAATTGTGTGTAGGCATTAGTAAGCCGAGATAGATGGTGTGGAGGGAAGCGATTTCCTCGTAAGTCCTCGTAAGTAAGTTGATTTCTGCCTGTTATAATTACTTAGCATTGTGTTTTGATTGTAGGAATAACACTGACACATTTTTTTTATTTCTTTATTACTAAATCCACATATTAAAATTAAAAGTAAGCATTAGCAAGCGGAGTTACATGGCCGGCGAGAGAGGTCATTCCTCGCTAGTGTCAAGTTGATGTCTGCGTGTTATACATCAAAGCGCTTTGTGTGTAATAATTGTAACGTTACAAGCGGAGCGCAATGTGCTCGTTACACGCGTTGGCGCGAACAGCTCGAGCGAGTCAGTGACTGTGTCGCGCCGTTCGCGCCACGGACATCTGCGATTATTTATATAATTAGTTATATGGCTATGGTCATTTCAGTGATGTAATTCTTCCAATATAAATTCATACAAGCTTCTTTTAAGAACAGTTGCCTTGTTAGACTGATGATGGTGGATACATGTGCCGAAGGAAACCTAGAGTCATCTTGTTGGTTAATCAGTTAAGTTTAATGTCTATTGGACACGTCACGGTCAAATATATGAACTGATGGGGCAGTTAATTCGCAAGTAATTCGCAGTAAGGACTGAGATAATTAGCTCTCTGCCTACCCCTTACTAAACTTAGCATGATATACGATAATAAATGATAATAGCGGTAACCACTGCGGACATCAATTATCAAATGGTACAAAAAATAAAAACCAGCACATCGTTATGACGATGGAAGCGATCTTTAATCGACGCTGTACCTAAAAGTCCTGCAATGATGATTGGTGGTAATGATTGTAATTTACAGGAATCAATTTGTTGCGTTCGGTATAGAAGTTAAGTCGGTTATTTGAAATCAGTGAATGATATTTATATGAATAATAATACCATTAACTGGTAATTAATGATATTTGTATGAAGCTTAAACTGAATTTCAGATGTCATAAAATAATTTCGCTGTTATAACTACGAAGGAAACAGCGAAACAGCATGAGGATATCTGTACATTTATTATTTTCTATAATGATCTCTAAGTAGAGCCAGCCAATACACAATCGACCAGCGTGGTCGATAATGGCCACGCCAGTCAATTTCAAAGGAAATTACTTGGAATAGGATTGGATCCATGAAGAGGATTACTTTCATTCCATAAACAGATGCACATTCATTGATCACCAATTAAACAATGAAAGAGTTAATTATAACAGATTCAGTTGAAATGTGTAACAAATAGGTTAAAATAAGTATAACTGATAAATTACTTTCATCCTAAATAAACCAGGACTATGACTTGTATACCTAGTACCGAAAATGTCTCGACCGATATCCATCAGGATTTCATCTGTCTAAAACTGAACATAACACATCCACATTTCACGTGCACAGAGTGTGTGCGTAAATAATGCGCGTTGGGCGTCACCAGCGGTCCCGTCGTGTGCCATGACCGCATCATTGACCGCCGAGGACGACTGCATCGACCGACCGCTCGGTGCGAGGCTCGCACGCCACGCTCGCAGGCCGACCTCAAACGGTGTTGTTTGTGATCGCGCGCAGGTGCGGCCGTCGAGCGTGGCGCGCATCGCAGCTGCAGGCGTTTATAGCTGCGAGTGGAAATGTGAAGCTGAATTTCACATATGCGTTCATGCGCTCGGTGCAAATTCACGGTGAATAGATGGCGAATTAAAATGAAATCGATATTAATGTAATAATCTTTGTTCAGATTACACTACTGTAATGCCAATGACTCTGACCAATAGTTTTGTATAGCCGCTTTGATATATTCCAGATGCGTATCGATAAATATTTTCAATGCACCACTAACTCTTTTGTAGCTGCTAAGCGGCAGTGCTTAAACAATGTCATTTCCATGTAATTCAGTAGGTAGGATTCCGTTGGTGCATCATGATTCAATCTCCAAGGATGGAACATTTGATATCGAATTGAAATTAATCGCATGCTCTATTAGACATTATTAGACATTATTGTAGTGAACATTTTCAGGCGGAGCATGTAATTTGTCACATTAATATAGTACAGGAAGCAGAGAGTAACAATGACCAGATATTTTTATCCTTATGTAATGCTTCTTCCTCAATCACACTGTTATTAAACAGTCACATCGTTTTTACAGACTAACGGTCACCAACCAGTGTCTGACGTAACTAAGTCAAATGCTAAATGTTATCTAACTAGATAACATATAAATACTAATACTTGAGATCCTAGTAGTGAATTCAAACAATGTATTTTTCTCGTAGGGAAGTTTGAACATAAAGAAATTTTCAATTAACGCCACATTCAACAAAATTAAATTGAAGGTACATAACGAAAATGTTTGAGTTTTTTTTTGCTATAAACATACACACATACATACGCGCACGTTCGTGTGGTCAGATGGAATCCCACGACGCGGCGACTCGGGGCGTTGAACGGCCCCCGCCAACCGCAGACGAGTCGTATGAATAACTTACTTTATATTTACCTATATAAAATCACACAAAAACTGTTGCAAAATAATTGTCTTAAAGTAGTTAATATTAATGGTAATTATCATGCCAGATGTCTTACGAGGTGCGCAAACAGCACAATCTTCACAATACACTCTCTTCATATATAAACGTAACATCACGTTTGTAATCTCCAAAGAGGTTGGCAGAGGAGTGTAATACACTCCCATGTTTTACCAATTACCGTTACGTCGTATTATGGAATAGGTAGTGACCCTATAGCCATACCCCGGGCACATATCCAGACTCCGAGCCACTATTGGAAAATCTAAGTTATAAAAATGTAATATTGACCAACCCGATGTTTGTTCAAAATATACACAGTACTTCGTGTAAAACAACGAATGTCAAAGAATTTATTTGAACTGGGAATACTGCATCATATTATTAGTTAGGTCTGTATAATGAAATACAGAACTACTTGTTTTTATAACGCTAGACATTCGTCATAGTCGCGTGTGCTAGCGTTCCCCAATGACACGTCCTATTTGCGCGTAATATGACTAAATTTTACATTTAGTAATTTGTAAGCAATTATTTCAAACCCTTATTAAAATTAACTATAACACACAAGTAAACTGATATTACGATTTCCCGGATTCTTTGAGTCATTTCGTCCAGCTGTTTGGTTTATTTTCCTCAATTTATTGTCACTATGATATTTGCCTGTTGCCTCGAAACAAAATCCGTGATAGTGACGCCTGACCGCGCTCACCTTTGGAAAGAAGGTTCCTAGGTAAAGGAAAAGGTGGTACAACGAACGCAAGATGTTGTAAAATTTATTGAAATATACTTTGAACTTGTTTTTTAAGCAAAAAATATATAACTTAATTAGAAATTAGAAATTAAACAGAATTTTCAAACTAATGATATTTTTAAACAATTATCATCGCAATGACAGTACGATATTAAGAGACAGTAAGAAAATTTAACAGCTCGACTAACTTTCTTAACAGAAGTAGACACTTATCTCAATGCTTATTCGAGTATTTTCTTCGGTCCGCTTCCAATGGTCACCGCGCCAACAGGTTTTTAATGTTTCAAATGACTCGTCTCATAGCGAGTGAAGAGCGATAAGCTATATATTCACCATATTCATCAAGTGAATACGCAAAACTTAACATCTGAGTTTGTTGTCTAGTACAACTTATTTATCTTCTACCTTAATTACAGATACAACACATTTCGAAATAAACGCGGCGGGTTTGTAAGGATAGAAGGCACTCGGTGCTGTTTGCCTGCCCCATGAGCGGCTTGCCGTGAAGATATGTATAAACGTACAACGGTATGGTACGGTATATGGTATATGGTAGCATAAATTAATGTGAGCATTGCAACTCTTTGATGTCATAGGTTTCGTGAGTGTCTTAGCACGTAATTATAATAGGTATCAGGTTAAGTCACGTATAACCGACAAAACTTCGAAATTAAGCTATCCCAAAAGAATATGTGTTAAGTTGATGTTACTCAATCAACATCGTCAGCCTAAGTGTCCTGCTGAACATAGGCGGGGTTTTGCCCATAAGTGGGTGTTGGTAGTTGCCCATAATGTATTAATTTATGAACTTATATTTTTTTAAATTAATATCAATAAAAAATCATACCTAATATTAAATTTCCATTTGATCTTGACGTTCGGAACCTCACGGACTAGACAGGGAGCAACAAACGCCAAATATCCATGTCTTTAAAGACGTGGAGTGCTTTATCTATATTCGCTATTTTTTTTTATAATAAGGAAGTAGAGGACAGGCATGCAGTCCACCTGCTGGTAAGTGGCTACTGCCGCCCATGGACATCTGTGATCAGCCCCAAATAAGTCGACCACAGATGCGCCTCTACCCCTGAGGACTAAACTGGAATGCCTCGAAAAAGTATGTCTCCCTTATCACACCCTTCAAACCGGAACACAGCAGCGCTTAACGCTGCTGAAATTTATGAATATTCTCATTATACGATAAAGTGATTTTGTCTATCTCGAATGTCGTTGCTCGCATCAGGTCGGACAAGCGAACCAGTCAGTCGCGGTGACTCAGTAGTCGTCAAAGCAATCCGACCAGCGTTTTTGCTAACAAGAAGACACCGCGAGATGAGTTCATAGCCTGATTCCAATTACATACCTCAATCCACGCTGTTAATTGGACACTTTGCAGCATCAGTTTCTTTTCAACCAACTCTCCAGTTGTCATTGTTATAATAGTATCTGTAGTGTCTTTTCGGGAAAGGATCGGGAAATTCAATGGACACCCATTTTCTATGTGAAAGGATCTACGTTTTTGACTAAATGTATTTTCAGTGCTTCAAGAAACTGCACAGATCACATCAAAGATTTGATAAATCGTGGTAGATATCGTTGGTCGTGTTGGTTGCAAGCGCGGCTGCCGATCGTGAGGTCCTGCGTTCAAATCCCAGTCGGGGACTATCAGAATTTTCTAATTTAAATTTTCTAGTAGCGGCCTGAGTTCAAATTCTAGTCGGGACTATCAGAATTTTCTAATTTAAATTTTCTAGTGGTGGCTCTAGTAGCAGTTTGAAAATGTGCCCGGTATATGACAATAGGCTCGTGACCTATTCCACAGTGGGACTGGACGTACTGGTGGAACGTGGAATATACTACATTACTCTGCCTCCCTCTTCGGAATCTACAGGCGGGAAGTTGTCTTAGAATCGGTAAAAAAATTTACTTGTAGGTAAAATTGGCGTTGTAGTTTTGGAGAACTCAGGAAGGAAATGTATGGTTTCCTTCAAACACAACCAGTAATGTCCTAGTGTCATACAATCCAGCTTCTTGTTCCGGGAGTTCAGGATTCAAATGCCAGGGCATCTTCTGCTTATGTAGATTATTTGCTACATTTCGTCAGGGCTATTTATTTCCACTTTAATTCATCGTAAACACATGCGCACACATAGGTATATTCGTTCCATCGAACGCAATTTCCATATAACAAAGGATGCCTCTACAATTTCTAGATTGAATCTGCCGTGCAGGCTTTGAATGTGTACTAATAGATATCCGCCTCACTACGCGAGCTATTAATATCCTGTCTACCAAGCAGAGAGTGATACCTTGCGTCGTATTTTAGCGTGACGTTGTGGTGACATAACATCGAAACGTGACGTGACATTGAATTTTGCTGTGACACTGAAACATGCAGTGACGTAGGGTCATTTCGTGAGCTATATGTCCGTCTCTTGTCAGTTCATATAGCGATAGGGATTATATACTAGATGTTAATGAGAATTTGAACTGGAAGTACAAAAGATGTGTGATATAGCCTTTGCTGGTATATTATTTATGCTTTGTGCTTTTATAACCTAATATTAAACTTTAATAAAAACCGTGTGCTACTAATTAAAAGTATCACGCGATAATAGAATTGTTGTATTGTTTTAATGTGCTTTTCAATTTTTAACAAAAACCAAAAAATAAATAGATAATTTAAATACTTTCAAGTTTCATTATTATTTTGAGCGCGCTATTCTCCCAAAATTCGGAGACTCACCGGACATTCTCAAGTCAAAGATAAATCCGCTTGCACGGCACTAGACGTCAAATTACTTGGTCCCCGATGTCCGAACTTTACCCTGCACCCTGAAAACAAGATCCGCAGCATATACCAGCAGCTTAAGTGACACTAATTTTAATTTATCCCACGTCGGAGTGAAATTCATGTGAAGTTCCAGCCAACATTTTTTAATAAGAAAGTCACCGAGACATCGACATAGTACGTACTATTGCCTCAATGTATACGTAATCCTAAATATATTAGTTCAAGGTTATTGAACTATGGAGGTTTTTGAACTGGCTTGGTCTTATAAAAGGTCAAGTATCAACACTTCGTGACCTTACCTACAATGGAGGTATTAGTGACTTCTCTGTTGACCCAAATGTTCTTGCGGTGCACGTATTGCTCAAGCTGAGATATCGTTCGTGAATCATCAGCGCCACAGAGCAACAAGAGCTTTACATATACAACCAGTATAGTAGTTACATGAACCAAACAACGCATCCATAATGTGACTAAAATGTTTATTCCGCGTCAGTCAGGAATGGCCGTGTTTATGTTGACTATGAAAACGTTTCAGTTGAACTAGCGACGAACTATCGATATTTTGATAGGCCTGCACTTTTAGAATAGGTCGTATAAAGTTAGCTGAAATTTATGCTACAATTTAAAATGTAAATCGAAAACGCTACGTGAATAAAGAGAACGGTGAATGTGGTAAAAGTACGTGAGGTCTGAAGATAGAAATATTTAAGACTCGATGTTCTCCGCCGACCCCGGAAGGAACCTAGTTATGGTATCATAATAATACTACATATCTACATTCTGCCTTCCTACTTATACTAGTACATATCTTCATACACGTATCTTCATACACGTATCTTCATACACGTCTGAGTCCAAAGTAGTCAGCCTGAGTTAAGTTCA
>DWEI01006420.1:0-10106 GCA_018245875.1 Mysoria ambigua | reverse complement strand
TGTTCGACCCGGGAATCGAACCCGGGACCTGCCGATCGGCAGTCGCATCTGCAACCAACACGACCAACGAGGCAGTCATATACGAGGAGTTTATAGATACTAAATATATTAATAGGCATATCACAAGGTTAAAACCCAATATATTCCTTTTTACAGTTGTAATGCAAATTTACACCTAAATTATGTTATACGTTACCATTAACGTCACAATATCAGAATGAAATCATTTCCTATAACTTATCCCAACCTTTTAAGGTTAGGACAAGTTATACGACTTAATGAATTTCTATACTATCCTTACAAGCCTGTAATTCTGGATCTGTGCCCGGTGTATGGCAACAGGATCCCCACCTATTCAAAAAAGGGACATAACCGTAACCGCATGAAACGTGCGAGTGTAATACACTTCTTTTCCCACCCCTTCGGGGATAACAGGCGTGATATGTCTAAGTGAGTATAACACATATCAACATTAACAATTGACGGCTGCCTTGTTCGCATCTCGAAATGAACGCAATAAACTATGCTCCCGCAGGCCTAGTTGATCTCGTCCCTCGCCTTTTATAAAATTCATATCATTATTCGTATGGAGTGCATCGTAATAATGGAATTACTCGGTTGGTAATACACTGTACGGCGCTGAAATAGGTGATCAGCTGTCTTAAGTGAATAGGTCATATACTGGTTGCTGGGAGAATCAGAAGTCAGAAGAAGAATTATGGCCGCGGAAGAAGCACATCGTATCTGTGAAAGTATAATTAGAAGAATAGAGAACAGCGTAGTATTCGAATATAACTAACGTAAATTTATTTATCAACATACAGACAGTTTGTTTATAATGTAGGTTAAATGATTGTAGTCAAAGTCTCAAAGTTGACCCCAAGAAACATTATAACCAAGCCAAATTGAGGCCCCAGGACGGTCGTAACATTTGTAACATTGTAAGTAAACTTTGATAAAGCCTCAATACAATTGTAATATTTTCTCCCCTCAAAATTGTATTGTAAGGTGTATGTAAGGTATGTAAGGTGGATTACATAAAACACGCGTGAAAATAACATAAATAATGTGTCGCGATCGCGCACAATATATGTGAGTTATCGAACACTTGTACATATAATAAACTCAACATTCCTTTTTCGCGACATTAACGTTGAAATCCCTCAGGCCGCTCGCGCTGCACCGGATTACTGACATTATGTTTTCCGACGTGAAAGGTTGTAGGTTGTAGGTTATGTCTCCGTCGCAACCAAAATGACAAATGTTGGATGCTTCGTCACGATTAAGCACAGATGATGTTAATTAATTTTATCCATCAATGTCATATTATGTCGTGTCGGTGACATGGAATCTCACGATTTCTCTGTTTGAAGGTGATTAGTGGGGAGTTGTTAATGAAAAAAAATGTATTCATATTTTTAAAATTACGAAGCTAGGTATTTGTGGGCATACTAATTTACAACTGTATATTTAACATAAAGAGAAAAGTAAAATACATAATATTTCATAAGAAATCCTAAAGGAAACATATGCGAAGAAAGATTTTATTTTAGACTTACCTAGAGTACTCTGGCCGTATAATAGTACACCATTTTAATTACAACCGTCATTACGAAGACGCTCGGGTGTTCCAATTTTGAATTGGCATTTCTTTCTAAATTATGAATTCCGATAATAAATACAGATACAGCTAGTTCCTCTTTTAAATACACAAATTTTAAAATGCTTGAAAAAAGAAATAATTATGTTTTTGTATATTTATGTTTATACTTATAGAATACCCAGTTTGAGAACCGACCAGATTATTTAAGTGCGATAACAGTGAAATTATGAAATAAAAGTTGAAAAAATATAAATAAAATTATAGAGAAAACCTTTCGTTACACCGTATTTGTTCAACCGTTCGTATTTTTATGTTAGATCACGGAAAAGGACGTTGCCGACAAAACCACTCTCCGTTAC
Source organism: Mysoria ambigua (assembly GCA_018245875.1). Taxonomy (NCBI): domain Eukaryota; kingdom Metazoa; phylum Arthropoda; class Insecta; order Lepidoptera; family Hesperiidae; genus Mysoria; species Mysoria ambigua. The sequence goes on along the minus strand of DWEI01006420.1, from coordinate 8,144 downwards.
AAAGGTAATAGAACAGAGTAAACAACGTTAGTACAATACAGAACACCAGAGCGGGCACAATCAAAAGACACATAAGCCACTGTAACACACACAATGCCGCGTTCACCACACACTGCCTACACTTATGTAAATTGTATATTATTTAAACGACGCGTGTAAATCTAAACCGGTCTACGCTTTTATTTGTGTTCTTGCGTAAATAATGATATAAAGACTGAACATTGCATTTTTATAAACGAGTATCACATTTGAAGAACACTTTTTAGTCAATATATATATATATATATATTTTTATCAATGACTGTATTTCCGGATGTGTTGCTTCAGAAGCAATTAAAAATAGAGCTGAATATATTTTTTTCCAAATGCGCGATAGGAATGCAAATTTGAATTTAGAAGACCATAACGCAATATGTTGGGTTGTCGACTGTTTGCAAAATAACTAATATACCTTATAATATATATACTACACCTTTAATTTTGACGATAAAAAAATTACCTATGTATTATAAGAGTGAAGGTATATAACATTAAACACCAAAAAAACTAAAAATATATCCAAAACCGCTCATAAATGGATCGTCATCGCTGTAAATTAACATAGAACTTCGTGTTCTTTGTAGAATATAACGTGCATCACACAGAGTAGTGACATAAACCAACGAAAAAGATGATTAAATCCAAGAAGACTGTTCCAAGAGTTCTTTTAATTTGACATTTCAGACCGTACAGTGTCTGGATTTGTGTCCGGTGTATGGTAATAGGCTATCCTCCTATTCCATAGTGGGCCATAGACATTACTGGTGAACCGTGGGAATAGACTGTTCTTCCTGGAATACAAACCTTAATGTTATGGTCTCTTAATTAGGTGTTGAATGTACCAAGCAGTCTGTTATATAAGCGTTGCGTAAAACGGCTACGTCATCGAGTGACGTCACCAAAATCGCCGGAAGTACAGCCAGCCGCAACTGCGGCCTCGAATATATGGGAATTTTTTCCATGGCGTTTAATAAAAATGCACGGTCATGCTGAACATTTTTTTTCTCGGGTGTACATAACAATGGCGAATTTCATCACGTTTATACGCCTGTAAAGCGAAAATATTAACTTTATCATTGAATGAATTTTTCAGTTCATATTTTATTTTATTGTAATCTCTTTGTACCGGCCACTGCGACGAGATGTACAATAACAATTGTGTTTTTATTACAACAATCAAATCCATCAGAGTATTGAGCTTGAATTATAACATGCATACCCAAAACAACAAACTCAATAGAATCGCAAGTACACAATATATAATAAACAATGAGTTCATCGTATCATAAATATTTTTTTTTGTTTTAATTCTTATTTATATGAACTGTATTCACAGACAGACTTTGAAAGATGCAATTTATGCATGACTAATCGTCTGCGAGTTTTATTACCTTAGATATTTATTAACTACCTCGTTGGTCGTGTTGGTTGCAAGTGCTACTGCCGATTGGGAGGGCCCTGGTTTAATTCCTGGGTCGAACACTACAAAATTTTCTAATTTAGATTTTCTAGTTGTGGTTCGGAATCTGAATGTATGCCCGATACATGACAATAGGCTCACCACCTATTCCATAGTGGCACGTAAACGTAACTGCTGATACTTGGGAATGTTCTGCATTCCTTTACATTCCTTTTCGGAGATTATTGGCGTGAAGGTACATTAGCTATTTATTTTACGTGCAGACGAAAAAAATTCAAAAGTCCGGAAGCAAAAATATTATCTGCTTCCAAAATTTTTTATTGTTATAGTTTGTAAAGAAAATATGGATACAATTTTCGTTTCAGATAATGGTCAAGTGTAAGATAAATAAATTTTGGAAGACTTAGTTGAAATCTGCCCAATAGTTTTTTCGTGATGCATTATATAGATTCCTAGGTGATTTTCATTAGTTATCCGTTGTAAATACCAAAAGATAATATTTCTTACAACTTTTAACCACAAATCTCCTCTCAGGATGATAAGGTTGAAGGCCACAATCCGCCACGCTGGCCAAATGCCGATTGGAAAATACAGCATAGAATAAAATTCCTAATATATTTTATAATACCACACGAATGTATAATCCTAATGTTTCTATTTACGTAATCATCAGTCCCTGATAGAACAATCCACTTAAAACGGCATCCAGAATTCACTTTGCATAAATAAACTGTAGGAGGAAATTATTTCGGGCCGTCAAGTCGAAGCGTTCCCTAACTGTATCAAAGTATTCCCAACCGGGTATTAAGTTTGCGTCTTCACAAAATTATGCATTTCAAAGTAAATATTTAAAATGCACTGCTTTACGATGCAAAGTACGTTTGGTTGCCAATGGTTGTATCTTACAGATAAACCCACCTTTCCTTAGTTTACGGAACGGGGAAGGTGGGAAGGAAATCATCCAAATACATCCGATAACAAAATCACTTCAGTGGCCTTTGATTACGTAAAGAGAAGGACTTTAGGATCTTCCACGGCCCCAATACCGTGGTTCTGCGTGTGATCGCCACCCCAGACTCACAACCCCAGAAGCCTCCTTGTCTTCGCTTCTAACACCAAAGTATTGACCCTGACTAACAGTAACACCACTATTTCTACCTAGCGAAATATTACCCCCTTAGTACACTCTGCCTACTCCGTAAGAAATCTAGCGTGGTGGTATAAATTATTTTTTTTTACTTGTATACGTAGTAAAGTTTTCACGATAACAGCTTCTTGCTAAACGATTCGGAAATCATTGTGTTCTAGATTCGAGCTTTCTCTACCTGAACGATTTTATTGTTTCTTTGTTTACGACGCGACAAAAGAATAGATAAAAGAAACTCATAAAAAGTATAGCTATGGGTTTGTTTTTGCAATATTCTATGAATGCAAAACGATACTATCAACTTCTGGCTCTGCTACTCTATTGTAATGAAATTTTCGTTGGAGAATCAAAAACGAAATTATAGGTATATTCTTAATTCTGTACGTTAAGTAAAAAGCATGATTCTAAGCAATTCAACATTAATCGTTCCAGCTGATAGATTTTAGATCTAATAAAATGTTATGTCAGTCAGTACACAACACAATGTTTTCCAATGCAATGTTCTAAGCTGCAAATACATACAGCCTTTACACAAAATTGAGGACGATAAAAAGCTCTTCCTGTCGCGTTTAGATAGATTACTGTCATCAAAAACAGCGCCACCTATCGGCATGACGCGTCAATATATCACCGTGGCCTAACAACAGATAGGTATCGATATCGGGGATCAGTTTCGGAGGATATTTTTATAGATTAATCCTTATTTATGTACAGATTACGCATTTGTCGAGGTACTACAGTATATACGAGTCTAACAGTACTTTCTAACAATAGGTCATCAAATGACATGTCAATATATCACGCTGGCCTAACAACAGATAAATATCGATGCCTTGGATCAGTTCCGGAGATATATATTTTCATACATTAAACTTTATTTATCTACCGATCTTCCTTCGTTGAATCAACTGCATTGTATTATGCTCAGGCTTCATCGTTCGTTCATTCATTCGTTCCATCGCGAGGCACGGATTTTCCCTCATAATGGGTCTGAACGTTTAGTTTGTAACACTTGCCAAATCGAGCTTGGCTGGCTTCATACGCGTTAAATAACATTACAGTGACTGTTAAATGTTATAGTTTCTTCGCGTTTTCTTTTTAACGACATTTTTTTAACATTCATTAAAATAAGTAGTACGCACAGTTAGAATGGCTAATACAGTAATAAATATGGAATGGCAAATAAAGTAATAAAGTAAAATAATTTTTTGTAAAGATCATGAGTGCTTTCCAGGGTTTGAAGTTCAGGTCCCTAGAATGAGCGAGTAACAAATGTACCGCTTATATACAAAAGCTACTTTATATACAAAGTGTTTTTACATACAAAATGTAAAAGATACGTGTTGAGTTTTCTTAACTTGTATCTTTCAAATAGATTATATTACTACTACTTAAAATTAACATGTTATGATGCATATATTCTGAATACATATCCAACCCGATATCGATATCAACCTTTTATCGTTCCACTGTTGGAACATGGGTCTCCTCTCGGAATGAGAGTGTTAAGACCGTAGTCCGCCACGCTGGCCAAGTGCGGGGTGGCAGACTTCACACACCTTAGAGAACAATTTTTTTTAGAACTCTAAGGTATGCAGGTTTCCTCACCTCCGTCACCGTAATAGCAAGTGATATTTAAACTTAAAACGCACATTTTAAAGAGGTGCGCGCCAGGGATTTGAACCCGGTCTCCCAGAATAAGAGGTCGAATTTCAAACCACTAGGCTATCACTGCTCAACCAACCCGATAATCATGTGTATATTTTCATGATATTTGGTAATTCAGAAAAATTATCTTGTTTTCATAACCTATTCCAACGACGCCGGGGGCCGTCTATCAGACCGCACAAACACCGCACATTATACAATTACATAAATAAACAAACACACAGAACCGTGTCGTTACCATTACATCTGAAGGTCGAAGTATTGTTTAAAAAGCCGCGCCCTTCGTTGAAAGTATAAGGTCGAAATTGCGATTCTTAACATTCCGAGTGAATAAAGACACAAGCAAATACTAGCGCGGAAATATGTTTTGGTGTGTGGTATTTGTGAAGAGGTTTGAATCAAACTTAGATAAATTTGCATACCTTCAAAATATTACTTTTCAAATCCAACCAAAGGCTCTAATGAAATCGTCTTGAGCGTAAGAAGATAAATAAAGTGATAAATGCAGGTGAGATACTTCAAGTTTGTAAGCATGGAAATTTGACACTTGGTGTTCACCGCCCACCCTGTAAGGAGCCTGTATAATATAGCAACGTAACTTCACGCTTGTAATCCCCGAAGGGGTAGGCAGAGGAATGCAGAACATTCCCACGATTCACCTGTTACGTTTACGTCCCACGTATAGGTGGTGAGCCTATTGCCATGCATCGGGCACATATCCAGACGCCGAACCACTACTATGTAGAAAATCTAAATTAGAAAATTTTGTAGTGTTCGACTCGGGAATCGAACCCGGGACCTCTCCCGGGCAGTCGCATCTGCAACCAACACGACCAACGAGGCAGTCAAATATATAATATAGCAATAATAATAATAGACGATTAGAGGAACTTTAAATGCAAAATTATAGAGAAAATCGGTCTCACGGCTTGCAGACAAGCTCACAACGTTCTACAGGTGTCAGAATATAACAATCATAATAAGAATTATGTTAAGTACAATATATGTAACAACAGATGTAGAATATAAAATATAATAGCGGACGATCGAAGCAGGTTTAATCAGAAAATTATTAGCAGTCTCGTGTCAGAACTTGGACCACAGCTAGAGAAACATTCCAGAGGCGTCAAAGAAAAATCGTAACAATTTATTTGGCGCGGCCGGCCCTGAAATGAATGGGGCGAATTTCGCCGGCATTGTCCCGCCATTAACGTCTGTTTTCACTTCGGCGTGCCCACTTACTTACGCGTAATTTTTATTCGAGAATCTTCTAGCTTTTGTCTGCGATAGTTATTATAATATTCATTTTTTGTATTTGACACATTACATTAAATATTTGTAAGTACATATTCATATTCAGATCACTTACATTTAAACATATACATATGAATTATTTGATTGGAATGTTTATTGTTTAAGGCGCCCTTCAATACGGGTTGATTGTTAATTTATACATGATCAATGATTGTTATAAATTGTTCGACTTAAAGCGTCCGGACCACAATAAGTGAGACTTATTAAAAAGTCTCATTTATATATATAAATCTCATATAATTGTATTAGTGGTCAAACTCCTTTGAAACGGCTTGACCGATTATTATGATATTTTTGTGTATTTTTTGTACTCTTAAGTGATAAGGGTGATGTTAACCAGAAAGAAAATAGTATTTTTTTGTAGTTTGGCATAAAAAAAAACCAATGACCCTAAGTTTTTCTCTTCGCTCATTCCATTTTCGTATCGCGATTTTAGTGTTTTGGATGAACAATATCCAAATAATTTAACCGTCGTTCGTTTTTCAAAAATTAAAAACAGTCAAAACACCTACCATAAATTCTTTTTTTTTATTCAATGACCAAAACAGAACAAGGTTTACAGCGTCAGCTAGTGATTTATACATATAGGTAAATTAAAAATGTTTAAATAATTATAACAATAAGGGTTATTAAAATGTATAAATGATAACAAAATTTGATTGTCCATTTGACTTACACCGAATGATATATTATCAATATTGCTACGAAATTTTACGTAATATTACGCCTATAATCCCCGCAGAGGCAGACAGTAGAACGCAGAACACTCCGACGTTCCCCCAGTTGCGTTTACGTCCCACTACGTAACAGTAAGTGAATGTATTCCCATGCACCGGGCACATTTTAAATAACTCCAAATATTTTATACAGCATAATATAAAGTCAATGCTCGAAATTGTTATTTATCGAATAATTTAACAACCCCTTATGAATTAACTATGAATTATTCATAAAGTTGCACCTCGAAGTTTTTATATTCGTGTATTGCATATTAATACATCTGATTCAGTGAATCCATTGGGTGAAATAAAAAAGAAATATGGAGTCATAGTGCACGGAGAACGTATATTTTAAAAAGTCTACTGCATTTATATGTCTAGACTGTGGGAAGTATCACCGTATCACCGACGTTTAAGGGAAGCCTGTATCCAATACGTCACATTTTATTGTCTTCAAATAACGCCTTCACGACCGTCATGCTATTATTTTGACGGGGTAAATATGGAGCACTCATTTTCGTAGGGGTTTTTAGATTTCGAGGGTTAAGTCTCCAGTTTGCCATTTTGGTCAAGTGCGAGTTACAAATTTTACATGTCTTAGAATTTTTTTTTGAACTCCAAGTGTTCAGCTTTAATCACGATGTTTTCCTTTACCGTTATAGCAATTAATGTTTAATCGTAAAGCGCACATTTTTTTAAAGAGGTGCGGGCTAGGATTTGTATCAGGGTGCACGAATTGAGCAAGGTAATGAGTAATGAAGTGAGTAGTAAGGTAATAACTTAAAACGTACATTTTGAAAATAGGTGCGCGCTTGGATTTGAACCCGGAAACATGAGTGCCAGGCTGAATTACAAACCACTAGGCTATCACTGCTTTACGTATGATACTAGGATGGCACTGATTGTCATAACTTTTTATCTTGACAGACTTTAAGTGCTTCTTCAATATTAGTCACTCATATTACACGTATGGCGTATGCCCACTACTCCATCAGCCAGTATCTAAGGTACTTGGTCAAGATAGATAAGTCTTAATCTCATTTCAGCATACATCGACGTGCATATTGTACATCTATTTTGTCATTATTTAAAAGAGTAATAAATACCATTATATATTCTATAGTAGCTCGTAGTCTATTTTGTGTCCAGTGTATTACAAAAGTATTCCATATTCCGTATGACAGGTGTCATAATTACTGACCTTCATGGAAATACAGGTGGAATGTTATTTTGTGTTTCGTTTTACATTGTTAAAAGTACCGTAATCATAAATTTAGATCAAAAACAGCTATATAAATGGAAATTCATCGAAACACCAACTTCGACTTACGTGAGTTCTTACAAACTTCCCTTCTTATAAGTTCTTCGAATCGTTGCTGACCTTTTCTGAGGTTAATGTTGAGCGCAGTTATTGAGAAAATGTTTTTGTTTTGTTAAGTAAACTTAAACGTACCTAGATTTAAAATTATCTTATTATTTCATACGCATAATAAATTTCATTAAAAGATTCATCTTTCAAGGAGACATGCTTCGTAACAAGACAAAAAAATTCTAAACATGGATGGACATGATTCCATGTTGTCAGATTCATAGTAATTGTCGTATCGAACAATCCCTACCGCAATGGATGTTACAGGCTTTTATTTATACAAACTTGTAAGTATTTATTGACACCTTCTCTATATTTCATAAAGGTAAGCTAGACACTAATGTTGACTACAATATTTATATATTTCTTTGCGAACGAAGCGCTTCTTAATTACCGTGAAATTTACGAATAGAATGTTCCAGAATGAATCACGCTAAAAGTACCACTGTGATAGAACCTTCGTAAAAC
>DWEI01006419.1:0-10108 GCA_018245875.1 Mysoria ambigua | reverse complement strand
TGTCTATAGGCGGCAGTAGCCACTTACCATCAGGTGGGCTGCATGCCTGTCCTCTACTTCCTTATTATAAAAAAAAAGAAAAGCGTATCTTAAAGAATGTTTTAAAAATGTCTTTATTTCAGAATGGCTTTTATCGGTCCAATATCCGATATATCTGATAATGTCCACGAATTGCTGGAACCACCCTCTCCTGCCTACACCAACGTGACAGTGAGGCGTGCGTTCATCGTGTGGATGTATTGCGGGCAGCGGAACAAGTTTAAAGATGTTTGCAACTACTTCCATTACTTGGAAGCGCTGGTGAATATAAATTTTTCTTAGCTTAACATTATCGATACTACAGGCTAACGAGAATGAGCTACGAGTCAAACCAATATTCCAAGAATCAAATACGGAATAGTCTTTGTAACGTTACCAAAATTAAAGATCTTATTGGCTCTAAATTGTTTTATGTATATTTCGTGTTAAAGATCATATATATGTATATGCAAATCCTCAGATTAGTCTGTGCAAATATAATTTTGCACATCTAGCGATATGATACATTTTTTTAACATAATCAATACAATGTTTTATAATTTTTCCCATGCCTTCATAGTTACTCTATTATAAAAAAAACAATTCATGACATAAAAACCAGAACTGATAAAATAAATTCAATTTGACAGCGTGAAAATGAATTATGGGAATAATTGATTGTTACTGTCTAAAAGCTTAAAATAATGCATACTAGCATTTTTTAAACGTTTGTTGGTTACATTTGCAAATAAAATCTATTATTTATAGGAGGAAAAATTATCACCAGAATGTCGAGCTCTGAGCCGTCATTATGAGTTCAACTTATTCTCCAATCAGCCACCGACGTCCACCTATCTGATTGACCACTTCCCGCACCTATACAAAGAGTCGTCCGTCGAAAGACATTATGTGTCAAAGGTAGAAGCGATAAGAAACGAGAAATGTGTATTTAAACTGGAAGGATTCAATGAAATTACTCCAAAGAAAGGTACCACTACTCAAGAGATTGTAGAAGTTAGTCGCATGATTAGAAAATACTGCAGAATACAGATGATATCGCTGAAGAAATTTCTAGAAGAATTCAAACAAAACGCAGGCAAATGTGGACTCAAGTACACAGTAACTAACATAGCTTTTTATATAAAGCGGAAAATGGTGCAGGCTGAAATTGAATTGGAAGAGAATTATCCAAAAACACTTGGTTTTCTAAATAGCACTTACTCTGAAAATATATTTGATGATATTCAAGGACCTACTATAACAAACAATAGTATAGCGAACGATGCCGATGTTAATGCAGACTTTAAAGAGGCAGACAAGGCTGATAAAGAATTTAAAAATGTAAAGATTTTACGAAAGGTAAACGGTACTGACATGGAGCAAACAAAAAACTATCGCAATAATTGTAACAGTACAAGTAATAATACTTCAACGTATTCTAAGACTGATCTAAAAGATATTGATCTAATTTTTTTTAACAATGACACTATGACGCCAGAGAAAGCTAAAGCTGTTTCCATTGAAGATTTGGCTAATGTTGACAGTCTTCTAAAGAAAGAGAGAAGATTCTCAGGGTCTCGTTTTATGAAGATAGAATTAGAAAAGTTTCGGAAAATATAAGAATTGACATAAAAAAAGATGCAAAAGAAATTAACAAAAATAATAATCCATCTATGTGTCAACATATTTATCATAAAATGTATTAAACCACATAGACCATGAAAATACATTTAAACGCAATATTAAATTGAATCAAGTTTACCGCAATTATAGTTCTAAGATTAAATGTGGAATTCGAAATATCATCAATGTAACCGGGCGTAACATGCAACAGTAATCCATATTAAAAAGAGCAAATTGGCATGACGTTCACTTTATATGTTACGATGGCTTCAAAAACAAAACTGGTCATTTAATGAACTAAGACTGGTAATTTTAACATGATTATAGACTATGTCTTATGCGTGAGTGAAATGATTCGTTCATTGTATCTATCAATCTGGTCTAGTAAACATAAAAAAGATCAATATTGCCAATTTATGTTGTACCTTCTGTCGATTTGCTTTAATTGCCACGTTCAATGGTTTTCTAGCTATTCATTGGCTGCTCAGTTTAATAAAAATACATCATAATATTAGCTAACGCTAGAGGACTATTAATAAACGAAAAACCCGGAAACTTTGTGATATGCCGAATTATATTACTCGATATATTCATTAAATTCCACCTTCATGTTTTTATAATGAATACCGTCCAATCCAGTGGGAATTCATTTAATATTAATTTAAATGTACTACTTAAACTAAATATTGATGGTCAAATATAAGGAAAGGTATATATTTTATTGTGTGTCTTTTGTGATTGAATAATGATAGAATAATAATTTTACGGGTGTATTTTGTATTTACAAAACATCATGCAAATGATCAGGTAATATAAATTCCTATAATATTACAATCATGTAATTATATTTGACGATAATGGGTATTGGAGTATATTTTATTTTGCGCTTAATTAATAATTAAGTAAGTTGATTTGCCAATATTGCTCATTTATTAACATTGAATATTAGGGAAAATGTTAAATTGTTTTTTATATCCAATTTTATTTCACAATAATTATAGTAAATGAAAAAAATATTGCGTTTTTAATGTACCTAAAGATATCCTTTCAAAACCTATTTTTTTTTATTCTCTTCGACGGGTTGTAGTAGCCAGTTAGGGGACAGTTTAGGTATCATACGGAGGTTGTTCATAAATATATTTAATTTGCCTCCTTATGTAATTTCACTAACTGACCCAGCAAACTCCGTGGCATGTTTGCCTAGTATTGGTACCATGTTAATGGTACCGCCTGTTTCTTTGTGGTCGTTTTGCCTCCCTTGTCTGACGATTATGGTAAACAGATGGAGGCAATCTTCACTTGTATCGTGATTTTGTAGGTAATGGTATGTAAATACAAAATTATCTGACATCGACATGGTTATGCTTGGGTGTGAAAGTGTATCACTAGATAGCTCCTGTTGCAGCTTAAGAAAAAAAAAACAAAAGCATGTCTATAATGATATACGCATAGTCTTATATGATTAAAACTTAAAGAACGTTTCCGATATTTATATTTCTGCTAAATAAATTAAAAATAAAAGAATTGGATACAGTGCTAAATACTTAGCAGTGTATTCAATTCTGTACAACGTTCGTTTTATCTTGCCACTCTCTGACTTCGTCGAAATTTGTTTAATAATCGACCTCACTTTTTTCCTTCGTTTAGCTACCTGCTAGTTTGACAGTTTGAAGTCTCGAAACAAACATGGCTGCTAGCGTTCTGGAAACTATAGTGCGGTTATAACCCCGTCAGTCCGGTTCCAGCCGCGGTCAGGTGCACGTATTTATGCCATTCGGCATCAATAAATCATCATGGCTACCATGTCAACACCGATAAACACGGTCAGTAGGGACGACCTAATCGTGTTGATAAGAAATAACGTGATGAACAGTTCGTGTGAGTTCTCGCCCGATACTGATGTGGTAAGTTTATTTATAAATGTCGTTAGATAAATTTAAAATATTTACGTATGAGCTTTGTGCATTTTCGTTTTTAATAGTATTATGGCTTTTGATATTTCTATCTACGAGTACGTTATTCGAGTAAAGTACAGTAAATTATTGTAAACTATACCTAAAATGAGTATCATTTATTGTAAGCTTCGTCAAAATAGTTATAATCGCTTAGTGATTTTGTTTGGACTATAAACAAACAATGTACGCTTAGGTTTTGGTTAAAACACGAATTACAATGTTATTTCCTAGTCGGTTTCTAAGTAAGGTCCTCTTATTTTCTCAAAACTAATTTCTTTGCCAGATTTATATAATACAAACGATTTTTAATAATAAACTAATAGTTTTTAAAATCACAATTTTTTCAAACGGTAACATTTCTTAGACGATTTTGCTGATACTAGGGTTCCCAGCCCCACAAAAACGAACATTTGAAGTTGGTGACCAAGAAAATCCAGTTTTAAACAGGACGCCGCAATACAGAATCACTAGTTAAATTCATACGGAGAGGAATGTAGGTTCAATGAAATTCAAGTAATAACAATAATTTTTAGTATGTATTTATAAGTAACGTCAAGATTACAAAAATATGTAGAATCTCAGAATGCAGTTTATAAACTATTCAAGACACAACATATCTTGGGGAAAAAGGACGACTGGTAACTTCAACTTATATACTTTTCTACGAGGCAAACGCATGCAAGCAGTGGGAATTCCTTGTTTCTTTTGTAGCAGGTAACAAGCCACTCGCTAAACACTTGTTTGATGCGGTTCGCAAAAAATACCCGTAAACTCGTGTTTTTGTTGATCGAGAAACGTTATCTAAGAAATAAGATTTAATACCTTAAAATACTTTTGTACAAACTAACAATGTAATTCATTAGCTGTCTGCTTCTCATGGGTTTTGTCTATTATGAGGTTAGATGATCTTCTTATTGTTAGTTTTTGAGTTTAATTTGTTTTTATTTATCAATAACGCGTTTGACTGCTATCTCACCTGATGGAAAGCGATATGCCTTCACTTCACTTTTGCCTTAAATAATTTTAGGATAATCGTGTCGGGGCGGAGTAAAATACATTCCTTGACTCGTGCCCAAATACCTGTCTATTTATGAATAGACAGGCTATTGCTAAATGTCTTGGCTCCCTATGGGCAGCAGCGCAGACAGTAGCAGAAGCTGTGCTCTGTGATCTCCAACCCATAAGGTTTATGGGTATAATGCCTCACGGGAGGCTTATATCCAGCAGTCAGCATTAGGCTGACGATGAAAACGATGATGATAGTGTTTATATTGACGAGGAGTGTAAATGAAATATGTACAGGCGCCTTCATTTACGTATGGCTAATGTTAATATGTCATTTCAGATGGAGACAGATTCTCCCGTGAGAAAACCAACGAGTTTGCAACCCATCATAAAGAAACTGTTCCACTCGCCAGTGCTTGAGAGTCCGAAGGGCACAATGCAACGGCGCAGCGTGGAACGTTCCCGAAAGTCTCGAAAAAGAAAACAGATCCTATTACCGGACTCCTGCGAAAAAATCAAACATGCGTATGTCAAAGAGTGCGAGCAAGATAACTATAGCCCAGATGTGCAAGGGGGAATGAGAAAGAAAGTATTAATTAGTCTGTTTCATAACAAAGAATATGCTATGGAATTTGACTGATACTCAAAAGGTTTTTTGTTTAAAGTATTATAGATTTACATTACTTTACAGTTTCAAGGCTTGACAATATTAATATTTATGGTCATAATTCTCTTATTGTTAAAAACTGTATTAGGTATTTTAATGGATTCTATTAACTTTAAATTTTTCTAAGTTTGTTTCATATTATGTTAGTTATTTTTTAAAACAATTCTTGATGCAATATTAATTACAAAAATAAGTAAGAAAGCTTTAAATGTAAAACGAAGAAAGAAAATAGTGAAAAGCTGAAAAGATTTTCAACTTTGCAAATTTTCTCGTAATGTTCCTTAAGTCGTTTGAAGTCTTCCAGTCCACAATGGGCCGTCCTGATAGACAGTGGCCTTAAATTTTAATACCTATTATATAATTTTTAAAGAGTGACCAGTGTATCAAAATTGGCGGATAAATGCGTTGATAAGGGCAAGACCGTCTCAGAATGTAGATTGATTGTTTGATTGATCGATCGATTGAATGAATGAATGAACTAACGAACGAACGAATGAATGAAGGAATTAAGGAATGAATAAATGAATGAATGTACGAATTAATTAATTAAGTTCATAATTATATCTTATATATATAATTATATCTATTGATATGTGAGCATTATTAGTTCATTTGAAATCATTTTTAATCTTTTTAATTTCTCTTTAAGACGATAAGTATAAATGAATTTATACGTAATTAATAATGGTATGTTTAAATAATTAAGTTATACATAAGTATAAATAGTACTTCGAAGAAATTTATATCAATAAAGACAATTGTTACAAAATCTCTGCACTACTTAATTTATTTTTGTTTCGGTTTTATTCCGGTATGTATATTTTCAATTAAATATTTTAAGCTTATCGATAACAATTTATAAGTAAATAACGTCGCGCCTTTATTTCCGCCAAGGGGTAGGCAGTGGAGTTGTCCGACTACGACTTTTTACCGATTGCATTATACATGCATTGGAATAGCGGATGAGTTTATTGCCATGCACAATAACAATTATAATTGATAATTAAAAATACAATTGATTTATCAAAATCGTTCATTTATTAATTATTTGCATAGCTTAGTGCCCGTACTAAACAACTTAAAGAAAACATTTATCGGATTTTTATCATTCATTTTAATATACTAACAAAAAAATGTCTACGTCGGTAATAATGGTCCTGGGTTAAAATTTCTGGTTTCAATTTACGTTCTTTAGTTGTGTTTCGAGCTATGCATACGCACCCGTATATAGTAAATAGACTCACCACCAATACCATAGTGCAACAGAAGTGTAGCCAGTGAAACGTGGAACCGTAGCTACCACACTCTGCTAACCAACCTCTTCGGGGATTGCAGGTGTGAATTTAAATTTAAACACAAAATCCGCAGACCAACTTCATTCCGTTCGTTCGAGAGCGCAAAAGTCGAAAAGCGTCGGCTCTTTGAAAAACATTATTCACCTTTATAATAAACTCACTATCCGTCTGTAACGAGAGGCGCGTGACTTTTCTTTATTTGGTCAATGCGCCGCGCGCGCGCTGTTGTGATCGCTCTCGCCCGGCGGAGGTGACTCCTCTGTGGCTCCACGAGCCAGTTCCTTTATAAGTTTTCGCACATCAAAACTAGACATGGTACGCGCGGTAGGCGAAAGCACACATGAAATGCTGGGACACGTTACACAATTGTGCTATCTTTAATTAGCCTGAGCCTATATTATATGTTGCGCAACAAAATAGAATTAATTATCCGTAAGAAATCTATATCTATACTTATGTAGGCAATTTTATACGCAAGTTCGAAACAAACAGTTGTGTTCATTACATAAATAATTTGTTTTGGGTAATAACTTAACTCATAATTTACTGTTCATTACATTTATTTTCGGACCATTTGAAACACGGGTTAGTCAAATAGCATCAGCAATGTAGTAAAATACTAATGGAATGAATATTTCTGTTTAATCATATTTTAATTATATATTTTTATTTCATTATGAACACCCATTCGATAGTGGGACGTAAACGTAACTGCTGAAACGTGGGAGCGCATCGCACTCCTCCCTATACCTCTTCGAGGATTACAGGCGTGATGTTACGTCATTACTAGCAAATACAAAGCGAGTATATTTATGGTGATTATTAAAAAAGGAAGAACTTTGAAACTGTACCGTTGCGAACAGGTAATATTTAGCACAGAGATCGACTCAATACCTTGCGACAATGGCCCGCCCACTTCAAAAGGATTTCCAGAACGTCGCCGGGTCCCCGGGAGCGGCGACACAACGCGCCGCGACCGATAAATAAAAACGTACGATTAATTTCCCCCGAGGGCGGCTCCAACTTACATTTTTTAATATTTCATCGGCTTCATTAGTGAGATTATTGAAATAATGTTTTAGTGCACGCATTAGTGGCTGTCTATATTTGTTGATGTGAATTTTATATTTACACATTTATCAATTTATTACTCAATTATTTATTTATCGATTACAACTATATAGTGCGTAAACCCATATGGGTATCCGTTTTGTGTGCGCATTAATAAAAAATTATATAAGTTTTTTTTATTAAAGTTAATTAATAAAAAAAAATAATTAATTATTAATGCTTAATCATAATTAATTGTTTAAAAAGATTTTGTCCGTCAAAGTCATGTCTGTACAGACGCTTACAGAGTTGCTGACTTGTGGTCAACAGCGATCATTACAGTTAGTGACCACGACCACTTACTATGGCGTGACTGTAGTGTCGCGCCATAGTAAGTTATTAGTTCCAGTGGACGTAACGACCAGCCAGTTCTTGTGACCAATATCACATAAATGAGAAGTCATGAGTTATTTTTGTGACTTATACTAGAATACTTGCACTTCGAACATGTCATAAAAATATGTTATTAATATGATAAATGAAAAAAAATTAAAAATAAAAATGAAAAAATGTCATGTTATAAAAAATAAAGTCAAAACTAAGTTGTTAATGTATTGTCAAAGAGACTGATTGCAGTACAGATAAATTAAATACTAGTTGGATATCAAGTTATTATTTTCATTAATCCAGTGAAGTAATAAATCAATACTGTATTCAGTCGTATTGACTGTTCTGAAATTATTGGTGTAAAGAAGCTAGTTGCGATTGAAGCCTATTTGTAAAGGTAGTAGGTCCCAGTTTGACATTAAACGAATATATATATGTAGTATTTGTTTTCAAGCCATATTGCCTTATTGCCTTAATACGAATATCAGAGAAGTTTAATGAAAATTTATAAATGAATTTCGCATAAATTTCGATTGAATCAATGAATAATTCAAGTAATGAATTTGGAACAAAGTTTATTTTAATTTATAATTTCATTTTTATTTATAAGGATGCATACCTGAAGGAGAGCCGACAGTTTTCAAACACCATTTTGAATCCTGTTCATTAGCGTACTTACTACGGAATTTTGCACAGTACGATTAATTCTAATATGGAATATTTTTCTCAAAAAATTCAATAACAGCGAACTTCAAAGCCTCGCCGCGGACGGCAAATAAAAATCTTCAGAAAATTTCCCCCGGGGGCCCTACATTTTAATCTCCTTCGTTAAAACGGACGCATTATATCGAACGCTTTCATAATGAGACCGATGTCGTTGTTGGGTAAAAGATTATAGATGATTGCTTGCTTAGTATTCCCTCTACTTTTATGTTTGCCCTCGACTAAGACTACCTTTGCATTGATGGTTCCATCCGAAATTGTAATTTTTGTCATCTGTGTATATTATTGCATATAAGTAAATACTTATATTTGGAGTCGGTATGTGCAATTCAGTGGAAACTAAAGTATCGGATACGAGGGATACGTAGATGAAATTTACTTAAAACTTGCTTTGTAAAATTTTGTTAATAAATCTAATATTTGGCACATTGTGCCGATTGTAAAATAATGAAAGTAATGAATTACTCCCAACGGTGCGCTGTCTATTTTGTAAAACGAATCTTACCTTTCACAGCGCTTAATTTGTTGCCCACCATCTGCTTAGCCACGAACGCCGCCATCTTGTTTTGCTGCTCGACCGCTTACTCCTAAAACAATGATGAGATTACTGTTAATCAACACTGTTATACACAGTTTTATTACTGATAATCAAGGTAATATTGATAAACACAAGGTAAAGTTATTGGTCAGTTACTACTGAAAAATTTGGTCATACTAATACATGTATCAAAGAACTGACGTCCATCATATAGCCGCTACTAGGTCAGCCGCTACCAATTCATTAATAATAATAATAATGTTTTATTTTTCCAGAACACGAACGTTTTGCTTAATTTACAACATATAAGTACCATTTACCATAACGTACCTAATTTAAACTTTAGTCAGATCTAAAATATTAAGGAAATAGATGCTTTATAATTGACAATTTATTTTCGCTTGCAGAGCCTGGTTATCCAAGATTATAGTAGTACAGGCCACGATACCGAGTGTCACAATACACTCACAAAAAGATACGAAGCGTCAAAAATAGTCCTCGCCGATGCAACTCGATACGACAAGTGTTCTCAAGAGTTCTCCTAGTGTCCTCGAAGTTATTAAATTACAAGTATATAAGAAGCTGTTTCGTTCAACTACGTATTTTATGTATTGCTGGAATCTAAAAAAAATTAACGTGTGTAGTGTGACCTGTGCTATGGATTATTATATAACACGATTTTCTTATATAGTAACTTTTCTCTCTTGGCATGGTTAGATAATGGGCAAATAAAAATGGTCGGCTTTCTAAATGTCTGTGTGCGTCTGATACACAGTGGTTTGTAAGTGTTCGGAACTTGTAGTCGTAAAACTATTAAATAACATTTATAATTATCAGCCCACTACAT
>DWEI01006418.1:0-10108 GCA_018245875.1 Mysoria ambigua | reverse complement strand
ACTGCGGTATTCATTAAGTCCAAAATTGCAGCCTATGGCTGGCAGGGTCGCGACGGGCACGCTTTTGGCACTGACCCATACGTAATTTTAAAAAATTCTATTATACGCTTTGCAATATTAAATTAATGAACCTGTTTCCACATTTACGTACCCATGCGACCAAATTGTACAGCGCTGTGAATTATTAATAGATTCGACGTGGCCGTGTTCACCCGTCTCTTGGAGTGGGTTAACTAACTGAAACTAAAATAAGCCCTGCTCATTCACCCTTGTTACCCAAGTTCGACATTTCAGCGAACTCATTCACTTTAGTAACATCAACAGTGCGCTCAGTACCTTGTATAGTATCTGATATATCCTTCCGTAATATAGTATGTCCCTCTGTAGCATACAACGAAGGCGATTTTCTTAAATATTAGACGACGTACCAGAGTGTGCCTCCGTGATCACGTTGGTTGCAAGCGCAACTGTATACCAGGAGGTCCTGAGTTCAAATCCTTGGTCAAGTGACTAGTGAATTTCCCCCATTTAGATTATCTAATAGTGGTTCGGAGCTTAGAAATGTGCCTGGTGTATGGCAATAAACTCACCATATTTTCCGTGATGGAACGTAAAGGTGGAAGTTGTACTATACTTCTTCGTTATCGGGGATGACAGGTGTGACGTCACATTAATACTTTATCACACTTTGCTGTAGTAAATTTTAAACACGTAAAAATGCTCAGAGATGAAAAAAGAAAACGGTTGCAATCAGGCGATATCATAATTAGTAGAGGATTAGCTTATTATTTACACCGGAAACAATATCAGACTCCAAGGTGTTACGAGAAATTCAGAAATACAAAAATCCGACACTATCCGACTGGTAAATCGAATCGCAGAACCTCTCGATGAGGTGTTGTACCTGAAACCTTTCGACCATCTAGATACTGAACATTATTGGGATCGATATGATGATTCGTCTTCTGCTTCGTCGAGCCGATAGCCATTGTGGTGAAAGCATCAGTCGCAATATCCAGGCTGTGTCGTGCAGTATATATTCGTACTTAATCAGACATAAGCGCCGCTCGAGGAGGCTCCTTCATGCGCCCCGATATCTTTGGTGATAGACGATATATAAATAGCGAGCGAGAACTAAATTAAACACCAAAACCACTTTGTGAGTATGACATAGTTACTAAGTTAGCCTTTCATGCATGATTATATCTTCAATCCATGGTTTCAAATCACTCGGGCAAGCAATATTTATAATAATAATAATAATAATAATAATATAATAAATATACTATTTGGCTTTGAGATGTCACTCATGTGGAATAATAATTATAGTAATATGTAAAATGTAATTGCTGTGGACTAACTTTATCAAATAATAATATAGAAAACTTTCAATTGATCTTTAAGCATATCTACTTATTTTTACATTCTTACATTGGAAAAAAATACATACTTGTACGTAGGCACCTATACCTGGTATTTGTCTCCTTACGAGTAGAAGTTCTGAAAAGTTAAGTTCTGAAGATCAAGCACAGAAATTAATGATCGATTGGATGACAGAAACATATTTTATGTAGTTTCATTTAGCCTTAATAATAAGGCATTTTATTTTGATTTTTCTTCTCATATTTTCACATTTTCACAGTATTTTCTACAGAAAATAATATTGCACGCGGCAACTAGTTAACGTCGGTTGCGCATAAATTGTATAAAATAGTTTGTGAATATGCAAAGAAACGACCAATACTGGGAGCCGATAAAGGCCAATGCTAACTCTATGTAAATATATGTATTACAACAAAGACATAGGGTAATAATGTTTGTAATCCTTGAAGAACATTATGTTTAACTTTGGAAGGTAGTGGAAGTTTGAAAGGTTTGATAGGAGGATGGTCTAAAATGTCTATCACAAAATCTAAATTAGAAGAATGCTTTACTCCACCCGGATCTAAAACCTGACCCGGATTTTTAACCCAGGACTCCTGGATTATCAGTCAAACTTGACTATCCGTTCAACTACAAGTATATCGAACTAATAATTAAATTTGATTATTTTTCGATTCGTTCTAAATATGAATAAAGACACGCAAATGATAATTATTTTGTCTTGACATTAACATGCAAATTTGAAAAGTTTTAAATTATACAAAGGTTTATATCGAGTTCATAAACGTTTGTTTAGTTAGCGGCGGGAAACGATCCAATATAACTACAATGGGCAACCGTCTAACTTTGACATTACACAATATAGCTACACGGTATTCCTCTAACTCCCTCGCGTGGTATTTCTTTTATTGTTCTAATTTTAAGGATGGCGAACAATCTGGAAACTTAAGGAACGTAGCTCGATCGGCTTCCTGATGATCGACCTCAAAGAGATATCATATTATTAAATCCCTTCCTCGGTCCACTTCTGGAAATAGGCCTCCGCTATGTCCAGAAATGGACTGAGTGTGCACTCCCGCCCTGTCTTTGCCTTGGCGAAATATCATTATTATAAAATCAAGTCCCACGTTGATGTAGAGATGTTGTGTTATAAATAGAACTAACCATTATGACACGAAACGGTTATCTTAATTCAACATTTAGCTAGGTTTATGGCGATCGGCAATCGCACGAGAACCCACATCAGGGCAAATTGGCTCGGTGATTATTTATAAGTGTACTGTTAATGCATATATGTTAGTATCTTTTTCTTAGAATCTGCTTTAGATTCTAATCTGCTCTAGGTTAGTACCAACAGTTAATGTATTTTTTTTTCATAATCACGCAGATTCCAATATAGAATAAGCATATAGATATTTAGGACTCGATGTTCGTGTTACAACGTGTTCTGTGAAAAATCTGTCATGATAAATATGTAAGTGTATACAAATAAATATATCTTAAAATAGAATCACACGCACCACCAAGCTACTCCATGTCGAATCTTTTTCATATTTTCTGACGAATACAATATGTTTCGGTATCATAAATGATGTTCTAAACGACAGCTACGAATTCGATTTTTCTCCAAAGCGATTCAAATGGCGTGGCGCCGGGTTCCAAGGACGGAGCAATAGCGTTATCCCATCGTATCACACCTACCATCGTAAGGGCAAGGGACTCATTATAATGGGTGTTATTCGTAATGTCAGGAATGTTCACGGGGACCGTTCAGATAGGACATATTAACGAAACCCTATTATGCCTCAAATTCTATCCGTAGAATTAAAGTATTTTCCGCTTTGTTTTGATTTCAGGGTAATTAGATTTGAGTCTTAAAGGGTAATTTATTTTAAATGCTAGTAATTTTAACAAGCAGGAGTAAACAGAAGTATTAACAGGTATATGTAATAAGATTACCTATTCCGTTTTACCTTGTATGTGATCTTTATGTACTACCTCCCTCCGAGTATTTATTTCTGTGGAATGTATGGTATATTACGGTGTCTCGTTTTGTATCCAGATTGAACCAGATCAGGGAATGCTCTTTTAACTACTGTGTTCCTCTTTGTTATACAAAAGATATACTTATATCATTCAAAATCTGAGTATATATGAAGCGATATAGTAAAATTTCTGTATAGTTTTATTTCCGTGAATTCGGGTGCATGAATAAACTGCCCGGCGCAGCCTGGACAATGCAACAAATCCTTTCACAACGATGGCTGATCCACACGATCAGCTGTCGACTCCACTCGATTTTACGTCAACAATACACAGTATTGTGATGGCAAAAATATACCACAACCTCTATGGTGTAGGTAGACTTAATGACTATCTTATCAGCACTTTTGTAACTTGCAATTCAGACTAATCAATCTATACCTGATCTTAACTTCATTACAGACATAATTGTACATTTATTTTGCTAGGAAATATCTTGGAAAATTTCTAGGCAAATTCTTTGAAATAAGTCGAGTAACTTGGGTAATTTTGAAGATTTTCCCGAAAATCTGTTAAGGTGTTCAGGCAAGAGAGACTGCCGTCCGAAAGTTCGTACTATTGGTTACTGTTGGACAGGTTGCGTGCTATTGGATATTTTGTAGCGGAGGCTCCGAGTCTAGATTTGTGTATAGCAGGGGCTCTCCATCGAAGCCATTATGGGCCTGAAATATGACTAATACAATGTGGAAGTGTACTACGCTTATGCGGTATAGTGGGGAATACGGGTGCGATGTCACTTGACACAGCCCTGTGACCCTAAATCAGGCAAAATTGTTCCTATGGTAACCAAACAACTAATAAATTGCATGTTCAAACTATTAGGTACATTCTTATATGAATAATATTTCTAATTATCTCCGTACAAAAGGAGTACTCATATTCATCATTGTTTTAGATGGGAATCTAACCCGCAAAGTTGGTTTCGAGCTCGGCAGTCGGTTTAATTAATCAAAGGACTTAGAAAGCAATTCAAATCAAAAATTTAACCACGTAAAACATTTCGAGAGTTTTGCTAGTACTTTACGATCAGACAGAAACAATTTTTCCAATAAATTTCATTCCTTTAATTAGCAATTAAAATGATGATTGTAAGAAAGTAAAATCATCTTATTATGTTATCACATCTCTTTTTAGAGAGCGTTTAAGTATTATGTAACTAGTTTGGTGGGAGGGGGGTTTTGTAAAACGTTACGATTCGTTACGTTGCGACTGAGAAATCTCTTGTTCATTTAATATTTCCGCAAGCAAAGATATTTTACGGACTTACCGGTTCTGTACTCTACTTATAAATAACGATAAAAATGGTCATTTGGGACGTTTAGGAAGAGTACAGAAAAACGTTACGCCGCGTTACATTTTGAGAATTTTCTAAAGTTGTTTTACGTAATACTTGAACGTTCTCTTATGCTTATGCTAAAATCCATCTCAAAACAACTTATGCTAAAATCCATCTCAAAACAACTTCTGGCTCGTGTAGGGCGCCAATTTCTATCAACCTTACAACTGAGACTTTGCTTCAGGGCCTACGACTCATGAAAGAGAGGAAGCGCGTGGCGTGGATACTGCTGCTGCTGGCGGTGCTGTTCGCGCTGTGCTGGCTGCCGTACAACATCATGCAGCTGTTGCTGGACATCAATGCTGTACACACTAAAACGTTAAGCGGCTATTTGCCTTACGCTTTGTTCGTTGGTGAGTACCATTTTCAACAGTAAATAATAAATAAATAAATATCTTAGGACATCTCCACACACGGCCACCTGATTCCAAACTAAGCATCAAGAAAGCTTGTGGTATGGTAACCAGGTGGCTGATAAACTACATATATGCATATTAATATGTATTTAAATAAATATTTTTTTACGCCCAGATACAACAAATAGTCTTGCTCATAACACAAATATTTTATTCTGGGTGAGAATCGAACCCACGTCGTCTACAACGACACAACAATATTATTAATGAAAACCAATTTTAAACGTATCATTTCATGACCATCGTATCATCGCTGTTTATGAACTTCACCAACTTCAGCTTGCTCACTGAACTGTCAGTTTCCCTTAGGTATGTGTTATCGTCAATTACTATTATACACACTATATCTAGTCGAATAACAATATGTATTAAATAGAGAAAAAATGCATGTATATTTAGCAGACCTACAACAGCGTTTCTTGTGACAAGGCAAGTAATACAGACATTGCTGGATGTTAAGGCTCTCACTGGAAGTCGGACACATGTCACACAAAGGCCTTTCTACATATTATGTCCGTCAGGCCCGGCAAAATTTTTCCAGCTCTCCTTTGATGTACTAATACGATTACATATGCGACATTGACCGAATTATACCAATATATTAACAGCTTTTTTGGTATATAATCCAATGTGTGTCAATTAGATTCAAAGTACAGGATTGGCAATTTACTCTTATACCCTAATATTAAATATTTTTTTGCAGAAAAAAAAATGTAATATATTTTTGTTTGTTTGTTATTTAAATGTAGAGTAAAGAATACAAACAAGTAGAGATTGGACCATAATATTTTAAATAAAAATGATTAGCTAATTCAACTTTGATAAAGGACAGATAAAAGACTGACTGGTGCAGGATGCTTTGCTCTTTTAACGCCATTTTCAAATTTCATTTTCTAGAAGCTCTATCAAGAAAATTTGCTAACTGCGCTTATGGCGTACTTCATCTAAGAAATTTGCATTTCGCTGTCGGTGTCAGTACTAAAGTGCGCGAGACGACGGCAACCTTTGCCCTACTGCGGTAGTATCACGCATATTTGTGTACGTCCGTATAACGTCAAGATTTATTACGTTCTATATTGAAACCTAGTCCTGACATCACGCCTGTTTATATCCGAAGGGGAAGAGAGCCGAGTGTAGTATATTCACGATTCGCTAGTTATGCTACACTTCGCCCCACCATAAAACAACCTGGTAACCTGGAATGTCTCAATCCAGGTACTATACAGGCTTACCGTCTATTCAATGATAGGAGATAAAAGTAAGTCGCGAAACTTGGGATGTTGCTACTCCATTGCGTACCTCTTCGAGGATTAACAGCGTGATGTTAAGTATTTGAATCTACAAATACTAAATTCGCACATTTGTATTGTATGAATGTACTGCTTACATTATTACATATATTTTCATAACTAATGTTTTCTATTCATGCATCTGTCGACCAATCTCACAAAGACCCCTAATGCCAACGTAAAACTCTCCGTATTCCTAATGTTAAAAATTGACCGCTATAATGAAATTCTGTTTAATTATAAAAAGATTTCCCGTTGACTATGAACAGTCATAGTCAACGGATAATTGGATAAAAACGGATAATTGGAATTGGTTAAAAATACAATTGTTTACACAGGTAAACAATTATATTTTTATCCCATGTTAATCGTAGGCCTGACGTAACGAACGTCATGGCATTTTGTTCCCGGCTCATGTAGACCCTCATCCCACTGAATCCGCGATGTATCATATAGAAATGAGTAAAATAACACTAGGAGCCATTAAAAACATTCTCAATTTCCGGATTACACACGTCTCGTATCAAGTTTCTTCCGTTGAACATGTCACACGTGTACACATTTGTCGGTACTCCGTGTTGCGTAATGTTCTTAGGAAACTTGGCCACTTACGGTTGGCGATGTCAACACTTAACTTCGTTACCCTCCAAGGAAATATGACATTAAATTAACGGTTATATAACCTCTTTGTTAAATGCGATCTCGAGTGATATATTATGATAGGTATACGTATAATATAACGTAACTTCACGTTGGTAATTCCCGAAGAGGTAGGTAGAGGAATGCACAACACTCCCACGTTTCACCGGTTACCGTTTACGTCCCACTATGATATAGGTGGTGAGCCTATTGCATAGTGAGCCTATTGTATAATATCTTGGGACAAATTCACGTACGTTCATTCATTTAGAGTAGACGGTGCTTATATTATGGTACCTAAGTCGCAAGTTATCTGCGTATATAGACTTGTGTAGTATTTCGATAGGTACTTATGTATACATGTATGCATGTGTCATGAACGAGTGAGGTCGACATAATTAGTCATAATGCGTACAAAAGCCAATTGTTCTGAATGGATGTAGTTTTCTGCAAAATGTATTTGTGTAAATTAAAAATTGAAATTAATTAAAATTGTAACCTTAGATATTAATAATATCTGGAAACATCTCCGCATACGACCATTAGTCTCAAAGTAAGTGATAATTGGCTGTTACATTACATATATTCATATAAATATGAACTAAAATATATATGCAGTACAAACACTTATGATCACTTGTGTGACAAACAATTCATGACAATTATTTATTCGATGTGAGAATTGACCCCAAGACCCCTGGCGTAACAGTCCGGTTCACCAGTCATTCCACCAATGGGGCAGTCAAATACATAGGACTATGTACGACAAATATAATGTATAGACGAAGTACGTAACAATAATAATGCTTTTGGAAATTTGTCCGGACAGTTTGTTTCATTACCGTCGCAATATTGGGTACTTTATGGCAGTGTAAAAACTGTTCGTAATTTATGGCGTTTAGATAGTTCTTGTTCCGGAGACAGCTGCGCGTACGGTATTGGTGCCGGGAAAAGAAAAATTGCTCGTCGGAAATGAAATAGCAATTGTCGGGTCCCTATTTATGCATGCTTATATACATGTATAGCAACCGCAAATAGCTTGCGCATTTTAGACAGCGTAGCGTACTTATTGCGTCAAAATTCGATTCTTGGTTACTATGTAGAATCGAGAATTAAGGAAATATTACTTGGACTTACGATATCGTTAACCACTGTTGTGGAAGAGTTATTAGGCTAAGTTTAGCTCTGGACCCTTAAAAGCAGATGATGATTATGGTATTACTGCCACGTATTGGACACTGGTTACATTTCAAACTGTGCGTTAAACATGCTCGTATTGTGTGCGTTAAAAAAAAACAAGTCAGAAATATTATTTATTGACAAATCGAACGAGCGCGAAGCCTTTGAATTATCTTTATCAGAATTAAAGCGTGTGATATTTCATATGTATATTTAAAATTTTTTGAGAAGAGTAGGTTTCAACAACCAACTGAAATATAGTCGTTTGTATATATTTTGTTCATAGTCTACTAACCTTCTCACCGTGAGTGGGGTCGCGCGTCTAACAGTGAAACGGTTAAAGAGTTAGTAGCAGTAATAATAAGTCCTTCACTTCCACCAGGTCACGCGAACTCCGCCATCAACCCCATAGTGTACTGCCTGATGACAAGGAACTTCCAGAGGTCCGTGCACAAGATGCTGTGTGGCCGCGGCGTCTGCCAGCAAGCGAAGTTCACTGTAAACGTACGGATTTCTACATCACTATACAATTGTTCCATGTAACACACACACACACGTGCACGCACACACGCGCACGCACACACGCGCACGCACACACGCACATTAGCACACACGTCAGTATATAGACTTAACGTATGTGGGGACTGCCTCGTTAGCCGTGTTGATTGCGAGTGCAACTGCGATCGGGAGGTCCCGGGTTCGATTCCCGGGTCGAACACTACAAAATTTTCTAATTTATATTTTCTAGTAGTGGTTCGGGATTTGGATATGTGCCCGATGTATGGCAATAGGCTCACCACCTATTCCATAGTGGGACGTAAACGTAACTGGTGAAACGTGGGAATGTTCTGTTTTCCTCTGCCTACCTCTACGGGTTTACAGGCGTGAAGTTACGTTTTTTTTCCATTAAAAACGTTATCAATACGACTGTATTGTGAAATAATTATAACGTCATTTATTCAAAATTGTTCAATATTTCTCAGTCAATGCCATTTTTGAAAGCACACACATACAGTTTCTAACACAGTAACACATATTAAATTCCGAACTAGACTCAAGCGTGTCGACATATTGACAAGAGCACTACCGTGTACCCACACCTCAAAACGGGGTCACGTCATGTGAACATTCGCCGTGAACTGGTACAGATCGCACCCGGCGATACGAGATAGACATCGATCGCATGACATAACCCTATTATAAATAATTCCAAATGAAGATTTACGAATGTATCGTGGATAGATTTGGCAATTTAATTTAACTCTAAATCGTGTTCCATCAAAACAATTCAACTTGTCGCCAATAATTGGATAATCCTCTCAAGGAAACCGACAAACGAGATAACCCTTAGGACTCCATGTTTACCGCTTCGGTGCTATAATAGTTTTGAATTTGGAGTAGTGTGTATTAGCTTATCATTGAATCTAGACCTCGTGACTTAAACCACTGGCTCACCACGGTATTCTAACGGGGATTGGAAGTTAATGAACAATTTTAATTATTTTACAGAAATTCGACAATTTTTGACGATAATTATCGAAACATATTTATAATATACATCCATGGAGTTTCTCTCGCCGCTTCTACTCCGCAGCGATGCATTTTCCGAAGTGGTGGTAGTTTCATTTTGATTTGACGTACATAAAGTGTTCTTAGGAACCAATTTTGACAAAATGGCATTTGAACTTGAATTTTAATAGGCATCGATCAAGCCAAATAACTTTGAAAGCCTGACTGACACTTAAATTAACAAAAGGTTTATCGTAACTCTAGTTTTTATTTCGACCATCACCACCAAAATAGGTTTTAGGAGTAGGAGGAGT
>DWEI01006417.1:0-10108 GCA_018245875.1 Mysoria ambigua | reverse complement strand
GGGAACAATTTTGTAATACATGATTTTTGAGTAACTTTCACCGTTTACTTAGCGCACACAAGGAAAGCTCTAAATTTTGCCGTTTTCGAAATATTTTCATTGCTACTTTTCTCCTATTCAACTTAGAGTAATGTTACATAACCTATAGTTTTCCTCGATAAATGAGATATCTAACACTGAAATAATTTTTCAACTCGGACCAATATTTCCTGAGATTAGCGCGTTCAAACAAACAAACAAACCCTTCAGCTTTATATTATTGGTATACCTACATTGTGGTCCTACTTTCATTACCAAGTAATACCTACGTATTCAGTACCGATTGTGACTTTTGTCCGTTAGTTTGTTCCCTTCATAGGAAACAGAGAATTATTTCCGTATTTCCAATTGTGTACTGGGTATTTATTACCGTTATAAAACCACTTTCAAATCTAAAAATTTACTCACTATCTTGCGATAGATTACTTGAAGCATCACCGCATAAGGAAAACCTGGGCGAAGCGTTGCTGCTGTACGGCTGATGTATGTTCCTACGCCAACCACTAGACCAGTGGATCTGTCTTCGTCATGTACTACCAGCGTATTCTTACAGCGTCTCCAACGCTCAGATATTAATAGTCGGTTGTTTTGTCTGCTCGTTGATGTCCGCCGTCCGGCGTCAGATCAGACGAGTGGACCAGTTTTATTTTCATCGAGACAAAGCGGCCGCGTTCAAATAAATCATGGGAGGGCGTTAAAAACCGTCACTTTAGGTGTTCAATTTTAGAAGTATTTCCAGAAGCTTTTAGAATTTCAGCATACTTTACGTGGCTACACGCGTTTTACATTCGATGTTCGTTGATGATGGAAAAAAAATTACAATTAAATTGTTTCGATAAACAGTAAAATCATTTTATTGAGTGCAAAACGGGGTTTGATTGTGGAGCAAGTGAAAATGTTTGATTAGAAATATGCGCAGAGAAAACCGCCGGAATTTGGAAAATATAACGGCTTCCTTAATCAACAATCTTCTCCGCTTTGACGTAGAGATCGAAAGCAGGTGTTTTTTAATTAAATTTTTGGCCTTTCCATGAAATTCGTACTTTCACGTGAAAAATATAAAGTTCTTAATTTCAATAAGCTTAGTTTACATTTTTTAAAATTTAGCTACAATTATTATTTTCCAATATGACGATGCTTCACGTCTATATTTATGATTATGGTTGTTAATGTGTTTTTATCATTTTTAATTGAAAACGTTTAGTACAATTACTGTAAATATTTATATTTTTACGTTATTATTCGTGTTCAGTTGTCGTTTCAAACTAAATAAGACTTATTCATACATAATAGGTAGTCGTTTTCTGATTTTTGAATTCCGTATTTAAATATTCATATAGGTAAGTTATTATTCTAAATTATTCAAAACACTTGAATACTATCAGCAAACAGAGATAGCATAAAATATTAGTAATATATAATCACCACATAATTATTTTTATTCAATAAAACTTGTTTGTACTAAAATGAACACTAAGAAAAACTACATATTTGACTTTTTGTTAGTACAAAAGTCCAAACCAACCATCATGAACGGGAGCAGAAGGCAAAAAAAAATGATGCGTTTAAAGTCGTCTATTACACGCTTGAAAAAGTGCGAACGGCATCAAAGGGAGACACTCATTGCGTTATAATAGAAACGTGCCGAACCCCGACCGATTGATTCCGGTCACTTATGCGCTGGAAGTGATCGCGAGAGGTATCTAATTATGTGGTCGCCACATGGCAGCCATGTGGCCGTCGTCTGCGGCACAATAATGGCGCATTGTGCCACAACGACGACAACCACTACATAGATTTCTCGAAAAATGTCATCATCCACGTACTCGGGTATTACCGAAATGGTCATAATGAGACCAGTGTTTGTGAGACAAGCGGCGTCTTATGGTGTTCGTGACGGAACAGATCGTCGTACAGATTAACGCATCGTTTTAGTAAAGCGACGTAGAGTGTTAGATTATAATGATGATACATGTGGGTCGATATTCGCTACTACAATAAAATACCAAAAGACGTAATTAACCTTTCAGATAAAAAGTCGTTTCAGATAAAAAGTCCTTTATTAAAGTAAATCTTTATAAAAAGACTATTACAAATTTAAATGACAAACACGCTTGGTGTGATGTAACTCCAGCTTCACAATAAATTAAATTATATTATACTATAAGTTGCTTCATTTAAAAGATGCAGTAGCACATCTGTGGAGTTTTCACGCAGCTTCGTCACCATAGGGAGGCATTTTCCGAAGCGGTAGTAGTTTCAATTTGACGTACAAAATGTTCTCTAATGACTAAATTTTGAATAAATGCAATTTGAAATTGAATTTGAGAGATACATATAGAAAAAATATCGTAACGAATTGAACCCTTAAGTTCATATCTTGTAAGGAGTTTTGGTTAATCTCTGTTCAATATACGTTGCCACTCTAAATCTAGCAGCTGGGCGGGGAAATATATAAAAGGGGACGCCTAGTGCATATCCTGCCATACTGCTCCAGTCTTTTCTTACTAGTAGTATAATCTTATAATCTAAACACTTTTATAGTTACCCATCATCTTCAAACCATTATAAATTACATCAAAAACAATAGTTTCCAAAGATATTGAAACGGAATCATGTATAAGTACCGCGGTAGACGATGCGATCAATTGGACACGAATGCGTCACTCGCAACACATTCATTGAATCACTCGTGTTCATGTTAATGTCGTTTGTTCACAGTTTGCCGAGCGGATTAGTCGCGCCGCTCATTGCTATTCGAGACGAGAGTCGACACCTCCGACCGAGCCCGTGCCCCGCGCGAACTCCACGTAAAGGTGTGCTTGTAAATTCGTCGTGACAACTTTTCTATTGAATAATACAGGACGAGGGGAACCAAAATAGAGACGAACTAATTGAAACATGAATAATATTTATGTGTATCTCATAAAGAAGAAAATTATTCAAATTAGTGAATTATGTCACTGCATAGATTCTGGTGTCGTAAAACGCGACTGAACTAAAGCTAAATGCCCTAGCCGAATATGGCAAGTAGCGTAGGCGGTGCTAGAAGCTATGCTCTGCGACCCTCAACCCTCTTCCCCGTCGTATGGTTTATGGACATTATCTCTCTGAAGGGAGATCTTTTTCGGTAATAAACTGCAGATGCACACTGCAGTAGAAGATGATAATGCTTATACTGTGTACTAAACATCCAATAAAGCAGCATATCGCATAGCATAGCATCGCATAGCTATTGAAGTAACGTTTGAAATTTTAGGAGCATAATAGTAGTTTCCATTTTCTTTATATCTTTCTAGGTTGTTCTCTAAACAGGCAGGTGAGACACCTAAAGGCTAAAGTATTTCCTTATTGAATTTTACAACACCTGTGGAGAGAACTCAGCTCTACATGGTTTCTTAAAGAATGTCTTAGCGCTTTGGTAGTACAGAAATATAAATAAGTAATAAATTTTTATTGAGGTTTTACTTAAAAATATTATTACTTAGAAATATTTTACCTAAAAACTGCTACGTTGGACGTGTTGATTTCAAGCGTGACCTGCCAATCGAGAGGTTCTAAGTTATACCCCGGGTCGGGCACTATTCTCTAGTAGTAAAAATTGTTGAATTTAACAGTCTTCCTAGATTTCTTCCTAGAACCTATGATTAATGTCTCTTAAGTGAACAAACCCATCTTTAATGTTAAAAATCACGTACCTATGTTTCATAAAAGGTTAAGGTGGAGTACGGCACAAAAAGGCACACGGGCTTAGAAGAATTCTGACCCACCCATCAGCCAGCATGTGACCATTAATATAGATAGGAAAATCTTATTCTGTATACCCTACACACGTATAAGATACCTATAGCACAAAATTCTGTTATTCATGTCAGTCCGTAATGCAAACCTAGGTAGCTAACAAGCATTGCGGAGGTAACTATAAATTATAGCCTGCACCTAGACATGTATTTGAAGATTTATGTGCAGTGCAATATAATATCTGTATAATAGATAGCAATATATTTATTGCGATATATTTTGTGTACAGTTTAGAATTTAATATGAAATTCACGCTTATGTAAGTAATGATATCCTTCCATAGGTTGCACCTAGACCACCTATAACATAGAGACTCTCTTCGGAACTGAATGGTGTCTGTTTATGTAAAAAACATTACTCTACATAAAATACTGTAGAAAATTTTAATACCACTTACATATGAGAGCGTGAGATACGCTTACACTTAGTAAGTAATGAAACTACTATCGCACCTAGGGCCCGCCGACGTAGACACGCAAGTGGTCGTAACTCGCGACACTGGGCCGGCGGCGCGCGTCCCGCGTGACATCACAATGGCCGCGGCCGTGATGGATCGACCCCTGCTCCCTATTGTCTTGTCCCGCTCGCGGCCCGCAAGCGATTGGTAACGCTTTACACGTCGTACGCACTCTCCGATCACTCCGCTTTCATGAGTGGAACGTGATTTCGCATGTGGCTAATTGGGTTTGCGGGAAGTTATATTGGTCGCTAAATTTTGTATAGAACACACCAAGTTGAATTACTTTTGAATAAATAGAAGGTTAGGTTATGATCAAATCTGTTGAATTGATCGTTAATATATTTTGCAATTGACCAATTCTTGAATTAAAACACAGGTAAGTGTATGCATGTACAGAGTTCTAGTGGTTTTGAAACGTATAGTAGGTACATTATTAAAGGTGTTTTGACTGTAAAGTTACAGCGCTGAAAACTCCGCATTCCATTTCACGTGAGTAATACAGCTGAAAATAATTTTGCATAATTTCCTTTGTTCACAGCAGTTATTCTCTTTGTGTGTTCAGTTTTATTTTGCTTCGTTGCCTACGAACAGTGTGTATAGGTACGTATCTATATTATAAATAATACTACCGCCTTTGTGTCTATGTGTAATTACATATTATATTGACATTTTAGATTTAGAATTAAAAAGAATTATTATCATAAATACGTTTTTAACTATTCCTATTTGTCTATTCGGTAATTGAATAATATTAATTTAAAAATTAGATACTGCTAGTCACTGTCGAATCACTGTCGAACTTCATCGAATCATTTATCTTGAAGTTAAAAAAAAAATAAGCACACTGTAATTGAGATATGAATTATACCGTAATATTTACCGATTTTTCTCCAAAAATTTGAATCCGCATTATATCCAAAACCACAACATTCCGTAGATAAGTAGAGATTCCAATTTAATATTATTACATTTTAACGGATTACGACGCTAAAATCATTGAAAACAACAATGTTATTTTTCGTCTACAATTACACTGTGTATAAACGTAGAGTTGTTTTGATAGCTTCCAGTACGGTTTAAATCCGCTTCGGAGCCGCGCGGCGGAGCGAGCACCCAGTCTCCCCCTTTTCGAGTTGTAACTTGTTTTTTAATTGTTATACTTTTTGAATTGTACTCCATGCGATTGTTTGGTTTCATATCCCCAACTTTTTATCGTCTTAACAAATTGACTGTAAACAAGGAACTTTTATAGCATTTAGCTGAGTAGCTGTACCCTGTATTATAAATACGTAGTGGGTATATGTCTATTTAAGCATTATTTTATGAAAACAACGTCCCGGCCCATGGCGTACACTGGAATAATACAGGCTGATTTCATGTTGAAGATGATGATGCAGTTGGTGATGATCGAACATGTTACACGTAATACATAACATCACGACTGTAATCCCTCAAGAGGCGGGCAGAGTAGTGTAGTGTACACACCCAAGTTTCACCAGTTACATTGGCGTCTCACGTCCACGTGGTGTGATTATTGCGATACATCTGATTTAAGTCTAGACTTCGAACGACTAATAGAAATTACGATTAGAAAATCTAAGTTTATTACAATACAGCAAAACCCGAATGTACTTAATAAAAATGTATAATAGGAACTTATCTTCGAATTTTCAAAATCTTTATACCTACTTCAGTAAAATTTAACAAACTTACACCCGTCTTCTACTTATTGTAACATATGCATCCCGATGGCAGTATTTATTAAAATATCGTGTCAATATTCGTCAAACTGTTCTCGACATAATGTGAATAGTATCACGTGTGAACAAACCCAAGTCGTGAGATTTAGTGATTGTTTCCGTTTCCACACACTCAAATAGAAAGGGACAAATCATAATAGATCTTAAGGAAATCATAATGCATATGAGGGAGTAATGAGTAGGTAACAATAATAGCATTTTTGTTCGCGTACTCTATGGAACGGTATTCATAGGTATTTATGTAGGTAGGTAACCAGACGCCGTGCGGCACTATCGTCGGCCAATACGTGCGTGAGGTCGCGCGATCGTTTGATTTATCGCCCGTGCGCATTGATTAATCACCGCGGTGCCGGCTGTGTCGGCATGGTCGTGTTCGAGTTCATTGTGTGGTGAAATGCGACTGAAATGTGCATACTATTGTGCATGGACATAATATGAAGTTTACACGTAAAGTTTGGCTTACAGGTACAGTGGTTAGTGATGTTGATTATTCAGCCGGATGTTTTAGATTCCATTCCCCGGTAGGACAAATATTTTTGTGTTGAAACACGTGTATGCACACATGCATCTCTGCATCTGTATGTAAAATTATCAATGTAAATGTGTATTTATGATCGTATATAGGGATGTCATTTAGCAGCTGTCCAACTTTGTCTAATTTGCTATCAGCTACCGTCTGTAAAATTGTGCTAAGGAATAACAGTTTATTTTAATACAATAAATATATTCTAATAGCCATTATTTTTTTTTCATATCAAAAGTACAATCACAAATACAATATAGGTACATTCATTAGCTAAAATAAACGATCGTCTCATTAACGCCATTACCGCACCCCCGTACTCGCCAGCAACAAAAAACACAGCCGCATCAGTGCAAGGAGCGCGAAAGAATTTTAATTAAATAGCACTCCCAAAATAACGGGCGCGAAAACACAGCGCCCATGAATCACACACCACACTCCACTGAACCCATAAGAGTGCGAGCGATAAGGGCTACCCTCCCTTACGAGCGGTACGAGGCCGCGAGGTTTTCAATTTCCGCTCGCTCCGCCACCCCGTGCCACCCCAGCAGGCCCGTCCGCTTCCACCCCGCGGCCTCTTCTGTAATTTTATTAAAAACACGAGCCGGACTGAATTTTTATCTCCTCGAACATTCCCGTCACGAAAATGGTACGACGTTGTACTTGCTAAAATTTTCTCAAACTTGTTGCTTTTTATTTAACTTACAGAAAGTAGGTCATTACGAGTCGAAAGCGATAACAATTCTATGAGTTCGTGGGTGCATAATTTGACAATGCAATAAATTAATGATATAACGAAATGCATCGCATTACAGACGAATGTAATGAAACCAAAGAGACGTAATCTCACGCTCGCCAAGTGCGTGGTGGTACACTTCAAATGTCTTAGAGAACACTTTTTCAACCTCTAAGGTGTGGAAGTTTCCTCGCGATGTTTATCCTACACTGCTACAGCTAATGTTTAAACCACAAAATCATTTTTTTTATAGATGCGCGCCTGTTTTTAAAACCAGGCTGCCAGAGCGCGAAGCTTAATTTCAAACCACTAGACTATTATAGCATATACATGTGTTTCAGTACAAAAATACTATCATATTATTGTTGTATTCCGCCAAACTCGAATCGCTTTACCAGCGGAACAGAATGTAAAATGTGGCCTTTATCATTCTCATTCTGACAGAAGTCTCGAATCCAACAGCGGAACGATAAACGTGAGGAGTATGATAGAGAACTGTTGTATCATAAGACCTGATCTTTAACAGACTAGGCCCAGAGCAGACAAGGCCAAATATCTTTATCCTTACAGAGCTGACGTGGCCACTGTATTTACAAATATACGCCGGTTAGGGATATATTACATCTAGACCAAATAGATCAGGTATTTCAAGGCGATGAAATTAAATCACATATGGCTGCTATTACCGTGGTAGTGTCCGTGGTCAATGCGGTCATTTATTAAATTCACACTTATTGCTTTAAGTTATAATATTTAATGTAAAAATGTAAACGTGCTTATATTTAAAATCAATAATTTTCTATGTTTACTATATAATGTTCCTTTATGATCTTGAATACGTTTAAAATAACTTTGATTTCATCTGTCACCGCTTGTTTTTCAGGTTGGTTGCACTGGTAGCGATCGGCTTGACAGTTCTTTTATTAAATTTTGTCAAAAGAATAAAGGGGTGTCGCATAAGATCAGTTCAGAAGGGAAGTGTAAAACAGTATATCTGATCTATACATAGTTTGATAATTCCTGTTCTCCTCACCAGAAATTCCCACATGTAGTGTTTGTATTATATTAAATTTAATGTGTTGTTTACTTATTAATTGACATTAATGTGTTGTGAATGTATAACATAGCGTGATATGTTGAAAAGTGATATGTTTAACGTGATATTTTGGATTGGAAAGAATATCACGGGAACTTTGAAATACGAATATAATATTTGTTATTCATCGATAGTCATGTTTAAAATGTTATGCTGCTTATTGGTCAGTTTATTTATGTAAATTAAGTATTTGAACATAGCAAATAACATTATTCTGTCTTTAGAGAAAACTAATAGAAAAATAGAGACCGGAGCTGTTTTATAAATCAGTTGAAATGAGCGTTCTTATGAGGTGTATCTTGTACGGTATGAATATGTATACTACAATGAAGGCGGAAAAAGATGTCTTCTTCAAAGCCGGCAAATTGCAAATAGGCTACAGTGATTATTTATCCACCAGTGGTCCATTTGGCTGTTTTGGGTATCTGTGCCTGGGTCTAAGACTGGTCTTAGCACATAAAAAATGTTTTGTATTAAATAACTTTTTAATACGTGTCTCGTGTAAAATATTACGTTTGCAAACAGCCGAGTATGAATATCACGTGCATAACATTATTTAACTTCTAAACAGAAACACAAGAAGACAAAACTAATCTACGCATATGACAGGATAGCAGCAGTTGCGAGTAGGTAGGTACATTTAGTGCACGTTTGGTAATGTATCTATAGTACGGTACGTAAGCGGCGCGACTTAAACATTCGATGATCCAAGTTCTAGGAACGGCGGACGTGTGCGGCGCTCGTTAGCGGGCCCCGGAATCCTGCTCCGCGACAACCAGTTCTCTCTCGCAGTTTAGGTAGCCCGCGTGCGCACCGATTTAGACGGGCCACGCTCGATGTTGACGCCGGTGTTTAGTGAGAGAGGTACTCGGACTTTTCTGTACTGGAATGAGTGTGATATTATTTGTTGGTGGACATCCAGTTCGAAGAGAATGACATGTAGAAGAAGCGAGTCTGGCCCGGAGGATGATGTTTGACACCGGTGTCTCGTGCTTATCGCGAAAGGACGCGGCGTGGTGTTATTGTACAAATGATAGTTTGAGTAATCAGACTATGGATTCTTCTTTGCAAAAGCAACATCGCCGTTCAATTGCAATACCTGGTGTATCAACACATAAAGTGTCAGATCAAACAGCTCTTTGATCACACTTGACTGGTGAACCTGAACCTGATTGTTGTGCCGGGGGTCGTGGGTTCGATTCCCACTCAGGATAAATATTTGCGTGATGAGCACAAGTATTTGTTCTGTGTCTGGGTTCAAATTCAGTAGATCACATTTGGAACACCTACATAATTTAATCATGTCTCTTCTAAAATAGACGCATGTGGATTATTCTATATGTGTATACTTAGTGACGTCATAGTGAAGGATCCAGTTGAGTTTAGGGCCGGTAAATCAAGATTAATCGCCAGGTGACGCAACATGCTAATAAAGTCACAACCTTAATATCACTGTATTAA
This sequence comes from Mysoria ambigua, assembly GCA_018245875.1. Lineage (NCBI taxonomy): Eukaryota > Metazoa > Arthropoda > Insecta > Lepidoptera > Hesperiidae > Mysoria > Mysoria ambigua. The sequence goes on along the minus strand of DWEI01006417.1, from coordinate 232 downwards.
TTCCCGAAGAGGTAAGCAGCGGAGTGTAGTGCACTCGGACGTTTCACCAGTTTACTTAAATTTAAGTCCTTGCTAAAATTCGTGTAGTTGTTATCTGGCTACCACTGCTGGATTTTATTTATGCCAGTAGGTTTGCTTGTACTTGTTAAAAACTTGTTGACTGCCTCGTTGGTCGTGTTGGTTGCGGATGCGACTGCCGATCGGGAGGTCCCGGGTTCGATTCCCGGGTCGA
>DWEI01006416.1:0-10108 GCA_018245875.1 Mysoria ambigua | reverse complement strand
TAGGTGGATGCAAAAAGGGGTTTTAACCAAAACAACACTGCAAAAACAGTTCCTTTGACATGATAATCGCGCTCTATCAGCCACCAATCAACTTGCCGATCGACAACACAATTATTCTGTTTCGAATGGAATACAAATGAGTTATGCGAAATTCAATCAATATGCATTTTCCGTTATATGATACTTAGGTGAATATTTTAGTTAATTAATTAAATCCAATATTATATTAATCCAATAACTACATCTATCTGCCATGAAACTTATGCAGAATTACAATATACGAGTATACATCTAGTTATCATAAGCTATAATAGAACCTGTAAAAGTATATGTAAAAGATGACGGTGCTGTCATCTAAACAATATTGCTGGCGACTAGGCGGTCGAATTTGGCGGCATTCGTTGGTACGAATATTCTGCCACTACCCACAGCAAAAGACGCTCATGTAGATGCAAATTCTCTATAAATAAGCATCATATCATGCGGGAATCCATTCGCGTTCACATTTCCATACAGTTAACTCATCCGAGGTAGCAATCGAAGGACGATCAAATATAACAGACGAAAACACCGATGACGTCATATTAAATACAAGTTCTCAGTATCAATAGTTTTAACTTTACGCAATCGTTTTCAACTTTAGCTGCAATCCTTTTAAATCACACCGAGCTTGGGGTTGTGTAACTGCGAAAGATACAAACTCAATATTCTTGGTAGACAATAGTCGATTTACGGTCGATAATGATGAGTATGCACTGGAATAGGCGCCACAAATACAACCTGGCGATAAATACTCAAGAATTCTTAACACGTATATTAACACGTAAAATATTATGTATATTGATGTGACGTTAAAATCTTTTTGTACGCTCGCAACGGTTCAGTTAACGCGACTGTAAAGCCGTATAACTGATTAAGACTTAATAGTTCACTCCTACGATTATATTGAATTTAAACTAATATGGTTAATTTGAACTAATATTCTTCCCAAAGTCAAGTGTTCGATATATTTTAAATTCATTTAAGCATGTCAGAACAGCAAGAGTAAGGGTCCTCGGTGCTTTTAATACATCCCTTAAGGTCCTTGTCGATACGATGAAATAACAATATTTCATTATACTTCTATGAATTATTGATATATAGACTGAATAAACATTTTGATGTATAAAAAACTGAGGAAAATTTTGAACAAAAAACTTAGGATATCCCCAAGAGGCATGGTTCCCAAACAACACTAGCAGTATGATCCCGCTAGATTACAACGCTAAGCCTCTGGGCGTGATAACTGGCGGATCTTCGGTCGCCAGAGACAGGGATAAGCTTGGTTCACACTTGTGACAAACTTTTTCGTGTCAATACACCACGGTCACACTGTCTCTGTCGCTAGCTCGGCAAATACATAATCTCCGTCAGATCACTATTATATAATAAATGCAATTGATATTTAAAAACTATATACTGCATATATTCAGCATAGAGGTAGTAAGGGAAGGAGAGAGGATTGGGATTTTACGAATGATAAATTCAATGATATCCACATATCGTTTAAGACGGGTTCGTTACAGCGTCGCGCGTTCGCACCCGTATCAACTCTAAATAATGATTTTTGTTTGGGGTAGGCTAGGGTGTAAAAGTACGACGAAAAAGGCCAAATGTAATTCAGTCCACACATTCTTTCATACACAAAGGCCGATTTTTGCATCACACATTCGCCCTCCTGTAAAATAATTACAACTGTAACATAATGCAACAACCTTTATAGCTATATTAAGTTGTGTGTATTAAACATGAAATTACCACAGACCAAATTATATTTCGTACTATCGACTCTACCTAGTCATGTTTGATTTTGCTGTATATTACAAAAATAAAACATAGTAAAAAAAACATCAAATACCATTCTATTTATCAACCTTCTCATTATTTCATTCTTTAAAATGTGACTCGTTCTAATATAATTTAATAACTGATCGTCTAAAATGTTATACATAAAACATCAATATAATAATGTAATTGTTGACATAAGTCAACATGAGGACGTGGAAGGCCGAGTGGAGCGCAACTAAGGCGAGTGCTGACGATGCAAGAATACATGTCGAGTTTGCGGAAAGGGATACATCAGCTATCTGTAACATCGCACAGGTTACGCCACTGATCGTAGGCGGCCCGAGAATTTAGTCGTGTCTAAATAGTTACATTTCAATAAAGAAATGCATCTACATCTCGAACTTTCGTATAATGTAATACGAATTCTTAATAAACATACTCGTACTATATCGTTCGCAACATCATCTCAGCCCACCGACGTACGCAGCTGGACATGGAGCCCACCAAAACATCACCACAGAATTTATCGAATCTTGACGTAACATCGTTCATAATTAAGGCGCCGTGTCGCACGTAGCAACCATGGAAAGATTCGGTAACATTCTCGAACTTGCGTTGTTGATATTATCTGTTCATTTGGGTATAATTATAATAGAATATTCAATAGTTTGGGTGCCTTCTGAGAAAACCATTATGGGTAAATCATTATCTACTTTTGTTTGTACATATTTTATATCGTAATATTAACGTAGGAGAATATAAGACATCCTATCCAGGTGTTTGCCGGTCTTCAACTATTTCTAATCCTTGTGATTTTAAAAGGACACGTAAAACATAAAAAACGTAACTTTACGCCTGTAATCCCCGTAGAAGTAGGCAGAGCAATGCAAAACATTTCCACGTTTCACCATTTGCGTTTACATCCCACTATGGATTAGGTGGTGAGCCTATTGCTATGCATCGGGCTCCATCTAGACTCCGAACCACTACTAGAAAAGTAGATTTTTTTTGTAGTGTTCGAGCCGGGAATCGAACCCGGGACCTCCCGATCGGCAGTCGCACTGGTAACCAACACGACCAACGAAACAGTCAAAAAGTTAAAAGAACACGAATATTTTGTACAGAATTAAAATGTCAGTCTGCGGTTCTGAAAATATTATTATGTCCTTTTTAAAGGCACACGAGATTACGGTGGCCATTTCAATGACGATGAGAAACATCGTCACCATCGATTTTAAGTGTTTTTGTTTAAACGGTGTCACGTCATTAACGTCGTGTGTAAGACATTATCCTTGATTGATTTCAAACCATCCGAATAAAAGGACATTAACGCGTATACGTTAGATGTATTTCACACATATCCAAACATGTATGTGACCTCATACGAGGATACATTCGCGGCCATATTTTCATACAGTAAACAATCACATCCGCCAACTTGGTTACAATGTGTACAACAGTACGATGTAGAAAGGGTTACTTATCAAGAAGTTTTCGAACAATGATTTTAGTATCACTCAATCCAGATCATTAATATAAGTCTAGAAACGTTGCCAAATTGTGAAAGCGCTGAGTCATTTCAAACAATGTAAAAATTAATTGAAGTTATTATGCGACCGACAAATGATATTTTGTGATACACAAAAATTATAGATTATCACGCTTGTGTTTCCCGAAGGGCTAGGCAGAGGTTAGGTTCATGTGTTACTGTCACATTTTACAGTTATATCCCACTGCAGATAGAATAAGGAGTGAGGCTATTGCCCTTCGCTGGACATAAATCCAGACTTCGTGTTGCTAATACGAATGTAATGTCAGAAAAATAATACTTTACTCAACTCGGATATCGAATGCAAGACCGCATGAGCAAATGTGACCAAACAACCAAGGAAACAGTTAAATTGACAATAAAATGCATACTCAGTATCAAATTTGATATGTGGTAACAATCAACACACTAGTACAAGTTCACTTGTATTGATTGGAATAAAATATTTCAATTTAAATATACGAGCATAACAGTAGCCACTTTAGGGCTACGTTAAACGGTACGAAACTAATAAAAAATTCTTTTTCCTCCTCCTTCATTCCAAGCAGTCGACTACACTTTAATCAGGCGTTACTTTGTGCCGCGCATTAACCGGAGGAATTTAATTTCACTTTAAGAAAAGAAAGGAGGGTTTGTTTTACGAGTTATTTAAAGAGATACCGCTTTTTGGTTAAAGTTCTCGCTTGTTACTTTCTTCTAGTGGAACATGAAAATTTGTAAATTATTTTATATTCTTGTTGTCTGTTACTTTTATGCTACTTAATAATACATTATTATATGCTTACTATGTAATTACTATCTCTTTCTATATCATAAATTTATCATTACCGTAATATCCTTATATGTATATTGTTATAACAACATATATTAATTACAGTATAACGATGAAATATTATACAACTTGGCGTGAAGATATGTATGTATGTATTATTCAACTTTTTCAAGTTTGGAAGGTAAATCTAAATAAATAAATAAAAATACCGCTGTTGCCAAACGAAATAAAAAACGCTTTGTCTTAAATTATTAAACACTTAGTATCATTGGTAGCTACAGTAGAAGTATTGTTGCTTGGCAATCGAAATAATTGATTTATTCTCATCCCCTACTTTGCTTCCCCGTTATTTGTACCGAGCAATCAGCATCGGTTTCATCGTTCGCTGCATGCTTCATACATTAACCAGAGTAAAGTTTCGTATTACGAGTCGTGTAGTCGTTTCACTTTAAATGAGGTTTTCTACGCGACTCTAGAGTGTTCATTGATTTTGCACACTTGAATTTTCCCGATTCCCACGGTGGGAGGAAATGTTGATGAACTACAAACGAGAAAAAACTACAAACATTGAAATGGTCATTGTTATAAAATTGAGTAATTATTTTTGGGTCTATCTTAATAGTACACCTGTAATTGCCGAAGAGGTAAACAGATGAATGTCGTGCCCTCTCATGTTTCACCAGTTAAGTTTACATCCCACTATGGAGCAGGCGGTGAGTCTATTACTATGTACGGGGCACAGATTGAGGCTCCCAGTCTATTACTACAAAATCAAAGTAAAAAAAGTCAATAGTATTAATTTGACCCGCGATAATAATCCAGGATCTTTGGATCGGCAATCGCGCTTGCAATGACTCGAATAACTAAGCAATTTTAGCTTTGAACAACAAAAAGTTGTTTTGGAGATCCGATTTAAATATTTTAGTGGATATATCTGTTATACAATCCAAATCGCCATAAATCCATGCAAGCGCTGTTGCTTTTGACTTCCTCCGGTTCACGACTCTGAACATTTGGTCGACCATGTCGAAACCGAAAATTTACAAATTTACCAACATATCTGGATAATACTTATGCCATATTTTCATGTGACTTTTCTCTAACTTTCACTTTAATTTATATCAAGCCAGAATTTCGATTAGCAGCTGTGCATGTTACAGTATGCAAATGTATTCTTCCATTAATTTGTTTTCTCACTTGATCGGCCCTCGGCTTGCAGACTTCAGATTAATTATATTAAATTCCAAACTACAGATAATATTCATGAAAATATTATGTATATGGTTAGCAAAATCTACCTATATTTATTAAGAAGATAAACAGGAAAGAAAGAAATGATCGACAGACCATAAATTCTTTAGTCCACACAAGCCCCAACCATCCATTGTGAGTTTGTATTCAGACGATTTCCATTCGACCTTAACGCCAAATCATTATGCAAAAAGTATACCGTGTGCCACCGCCCTAAGCGATCCCGGCAGGCCACGAACGGATATTGGCTGGACGAGTACAGTCCTAAACGCGAAGCGAGCGCTATCGATAATGTAACTTGCGTTGTCCCAGTAAGGTTTGAAATTGAATAATGACAGAATATAGGACATTTCAGCAAAGAACTTGGGAGTAATTGTAGTTCTGTGAATAATGATCCATGGGACGGTCGGGAAGAAAAACGAGTTCTGCGACAGAAGAAATTACATAGCTGTTTTATTAAGCCCTTTGTTTTGCGATACGAGTACCGTTCATATACAACAGCAGCTTTTTGTACGTAAAGATAAACCATTATCAATATGAACATAGACTTAAAATGTATAATTGACATGTGCGGTAACATCATTGTTGTGCCTAAGAAAATTGATTTGGAACTCACCTGGAGTTTGATCTCTTCGATGAATCATGTTTCTTCCCACCTTGAAGATTGGGCAGATCCTTCTGCCGTTTTTTCGTCTCCATCCATATCTTGTAATACAATATGCACATCACTGTCACTGGCACGTAGAAAGCCGCAATGGCCGTCCCGAACGTAATGTACTGATTGGTTTCTATGAACTGGATGTAGCACTTATCTGGAGGCACCTTCCTCTCGCCATCTATGTATGGCCACGCGATGATCCACGGCGGCCACAACAGTAAACTGAATCCCCACGCACCGCCTATCATCACTGTCGCCCGGCGTGTAGTTCTCTTAGCGCGATATGTCAATGGTCGCGTCACACTGAAGTACCTATCGAAACTGATAATCAGGAGGTTGAGAACGGACGCGTTCGATGCCAAATAGTCCAACGCCAGCCAGGTGTCGCACACGTGCGGCCCGAGCGGCCAGTAGCCACAGATCGTGAACACAGCGTACAGGGGCATCGATATGGCACCGATCGCGAAGTCAGCGACCGCCAGCGAGATGAGGAAGTAGTTGCTGATCGTTTGCAGCTGCTTGTCGATTTTGAAGCTTATCATCACCATGCAGTTGCCGACGACGGTGAGTACGGAGAGGACGCAGGCTACGATGGCGATGATGATCTTCTGGGCGAGGCTGAAGGGACTTTCTGGGAGGTCTTCTCCGAGCACCAGGATTGAGAGGTTGACTGAGTAGTTGGACGCGATGAGCATGACGTCAACTCGGCGAGCCGGCGGCCCCCGCTCCACAGCGGCCCGAGCCCTGACCGTTTCCAGAACCGCCTGCCAACAAAGAGGAATATATTATGACAGATTCAGTTGTGGATTTCCCACAATTTAAATATAAATTAACGCGATACAAAAAAAATAAATTTTGTCATAACTCTACTAAGTTGATTTAATTTTGTCATAACTCTACTAAACTGATATTGCCCTAACCGAATTTAATATATGTACTTATTGCCCATCTTTCCATACATAGCACTCTTGTGAAACGGCAAGAAATTTAAAAATTGTCTGTAACATCTATCTTATTAAATCTGCTAAGTTTCTCAATAAACGTCGAGTTACAATAACTTTAAAGAAATTCTCAGTTAACTCGATTTACGAGGAAAATTTGTGACAGTGTAAGACAAACTACCTTCATTCAGTATCCGACGTAGCCACAGATTGCTTTGGACTTGTGGACAAGTGTTTGTAAGTAATATGTGCAACAAAGCAGTACGTATGTTACAAAATATACATATGAAGCCATATTTTGTAGTAAATACTTCAATTTTGATTGAAAGTTACCTTGTAACAGAAGTAAATATCGTTATAATTGCTAATAATTGTATTGGGACGCGTTGTTGTTCGAGTGCGAATACTATTGTAGATTGCAACAGCGGCGGATAATGCAGATGTCCAGAGTTCGATCCACGGTCGATTATCTACTGTTCGATTTTTTTTAATTAAAATTCCCAGTCGCCACTACGACTATTACAAATCCAGGCTCCGATCTATTGTTCGGAGTCTGAATCAATTATGTTCTTCTATTGAATTATCACTACATTTCCACATAGACTTAGATTTAATATGTGCATGACAGTACTTGTCTACTTCGATTTTTCATTTAGTATATTTTAAAAATACTTTTAAATGACAAGGCAGCCTCTTGTCATTTAAAAGTAACTCTAAGATGTGCGTATCTTAACCATTTTTTCCTTCACCATTACATCAAGTTATACATATTTAATCACAAAACTGATATTTGATTTGAACCCGAAGTGAACGGTCGAATTTCAAACCACCAGGCCACTGCTATATATTTTAATATATGCAATAATCACTAACCATATCTATAAAATCATTCATAAAATTAAGTAATCCCATCAATACTTAACAACATGGCACAGATAAAAGCGTTTTACTCAATATATTTCCTTTTAATATTAATGGAAATATTCCTAAGGAGGAATTAGGTCGTGCGTGTCATGTTCCGTTGTCAAAGCGAGATCGATCGCCTCCCGGACGCGTCGGTGCGAGGCTTTTTAAGAACCTCCCCGATATTTATTTTACTAAGATGTGAATCGGCAGACGGGTGATCATTTTAACTGATCACTGACATTGTTGACACATCTCTTTGTCACTATTCGTTTTCTCTGTACTCGCGTGCCTGTTTAGAAGATTTTTAACTCCCTCATCAGCCAGTATCTAAACTAGTTGTTCAATATAGATGAACTAATCTCCGTGTTTCACCGACACCTGTTTCCAATATGACTGAAGCTTGTAATATTTATAAATCATGAGGTATTCAACTTTAATTAAAATCCAGATAAATTTTTATTTCAGATTTAAAGAAAGTTTATTCCAAGAAAATAAATTTGTCAATCATTACGTATATCGGGAGATAAGATTAAACAATACATATGAAAAATTCACATATAACGTTCGTAATTCTTATAAATAATGAAATAACCTCACTATATGCATTTCTGATAATGTGCTTAGTAAATAAAGAGTTAGTAACTAAATATCTTATAAGTCCCAATTTGAAAGCGATTACCTTCTTTACAAATTAGTCAGTATTAAGGTGTTTACATGCCGAATAATATCACAGAAAGTAATATCCTGGGAATATTCTCAATCTAGCCGATTAATGACTAGATGCAGATATGGGAGAATTTCCGACCATCATAACCTAAATAACATAACACCTATAAATCTAGTAGTCTAGCGTAAAAAAGCTTTCAAGAGTAGTTTCCGGCACTACTACGTCTACAACGAGTATGCTCCTCGAGTGTCGTATCTTATTTCATAAAGCTGAAAGGCAATATCGAAAGTTTCTTGATTTATCTCACGAGTCCTATTTGCACAGCATTATCGTATACACACATTTATATTTATCTCGTATATCTTAAAATAATGTTATAATGCACTGCCATCTTTTGCCAACTGTCCACTCTTGTTATTTAAAATAATATGTGCTTGTACAGACAGGACATAAAATTAAGAGCTTTATAATACAAATGTGCATCTATTATTAATTATGAATTTTATTTCAAAGCACTGTCTCGTTGATCGTGTTGGTTGCAAGTGCGACAGCCGATTGGAAGGTCCCGGGTCGAACACCACAATAATTTTCTGAATTAGATTTTCTAGTGGTGGTTCGGAGTCTCGCTCACCACCTAATCTATAGTGGGACGTAAACGTAACTGGTGAATCGTAGGAATGTTCTGTATTCGCCTGTCTACCCCCTCGGGGCTTACAGGCGTGAAGGTACGTAATTTCAAAGTAAAGTTACCTATGATGTACTGACAATCATATGTATCACCTTAAAATGAAGCAAGACCCGTTCTCCGGTCTGGAATTTTACGTGTATAATCTTATCTCAGTATGATTCTTCCTCCTTCGTACGTTAATTGGTCGTTAGGATATGAAAGACATGTAGAATAATTTAATTAACTATGAGCGCTTCCTGGTGATATAATTAAAGAGCCGTTTCAAACGAGGCTTCAGAGGAATATAATTCACTTGCCTAATGAGATTTCCGTTCTGCTTAATCAAGCTAAATCGTGACGCATCTAATTTATATTAAATCTGCATATTTGAAAAATACTGATTCATTTTAATAGGTTTTTATATCACTAGAACCACAAAGAACCACTTTTGCAAAGATTTCGTAGCTCAAATTTCAACGTGGCGACTGAAAGGATTATGACAAGAACTATAAACAATAGAATGAATAAAACAATAGAAAGTGTCAAGGCATCTGATATTAATATTATTAGCCTTTCGCAGAAGCTCATTACTGATATTTTTTGCATAATTCAGACAAAGGATTTTATTTATTTTATATTAAAATACCAGATAAATGACCGTTTTTTTTAATCCTACTACCGGAAACAGAATAACAAGACTAGAAACATATATTCTTTCAAAATAAAATTGTATATCGTTGACAGAAGTATTGAAGAAAACATTAGACAAATTAATGATAATGATAATCATTGCTCAAACCGGTTTGGACTCCGAACCTATTAAATCTGCTCGAATGTGATAAATTTTGTTACAATTCGTACATTTATACA
>DWEI01006415.1:0-10109 GCA_018245875.1 Mysoria ambigua | reverse complement strand
CCACTCCGCCCCCCCCCGCCCCCCCCCCCCCCCCCCCCCCCCGCCGGGGGGGGGGGGGGGGGGGGGGGGGGGGGGGGGGGGGGGGGGGGGGTTGTGGTGTTTGCTACCTCACAAGAGATCCTTAACAGCTTAGTGTGCACGGTCGAATAACGACTTAGATTAGATTGGTTTGCGTGTGAAAATGGATATATTTATCTTCGTGTTGATTTTGCGCGGACGCAAGCGCCGCCCCGCGTTGGGCGCCAGAGCCTCCCGGCGCGGCGGGGTGGGACTGGGACTGGGACTGGGTGAAGATGGCGGAATGGTAAGTCGACGTACGCTATAAGGCATGCGTATAATTATATTTATACATATATATTATAATGTAGTTAATGCGTCTTGAACACTCGTGACTAACACTTCCTCGACTCTTGGACTCCGCAATGTAGGTGTTAAGGCATGGTTGGCATGGACTGAAGGACGTTGAAATGAATAAATAAAACATACACACACACACACACTCCGTGTATCTTCCAATTCACTCTGTCAATTGTTTTAACAGGCGTTTGCCACACCAGTGGTTGTGATGCGTGCTATTAAGGGTGTTCCCCTGGGGGTCTGGTGGCGACTGATGGGGAATATCGGTAACGTAGTCACGTAGAGTACCTAGGCCTTTTGTAGTGACGCTTCGCTTGAGGCCCAAATGTCTTCCCCACTTTCTGTAATCTCGTTTGCCAAAGAAGGCCAAAATCGTGGCCAAAATTTTTCGATTTGCTCAATTAAACCTCTGTACGAACGACAGCCTCAGCGCAGTTTCCGGAGTGTTAAACATACCGCCATTTTGTCGTTTGCGACAAGATGGCGGCGTACTAACCGAGATGGTCATGAGTAGTGACTGCCAAAATGTTGATTTACCTGCTGTGTCACGCCCGGGTAGCTTAAGTATAAGACAATAATAATACTGGAAGACCTTGCCAACTACGACGCTAAATTAAATTCTCGGTTGCCATAAGAATAAAAAACATACATTCCACTCTAGTCATTTATATTATTATTTGAAAGTGTTCCAAACGTTGTTCTGTGGAGGGAATTTCTGTGAAATACAAGAGTCTTAATCTTGCTCAATACTTCTTGCTTAGATGTGTAGTAAGTTTCTGATTCTATAGCTTGCGCAGTAGTGATGTGCCATACACCACACATACGCCATTGAAGGAGCATCGGCGACATTACAACTAGTGATGTATTTTTGCTTTCGCGATTCCAGGTTACACTGGACCAATGTGAACAGAAAAAAAAACGTTAAAAGTATATTCTTAATTATTATTATTACTACTACTAAGGTTATAATATATACATGGATTAATATACAATTTTTGGATTGGTGTAATAATATAATAGTATGTTATTAATAATGGACACGGAGAAAAAAGAAAGTCAAATTTATGTTGTGTTCTAAATGTACGGCAGATGCTAGAGTAGTTGCGTAGTGTAGTGATTTTGAAGTTTTACATACCAATATTAAATAGTGAACTAAGTATGACTAATCGAAAGCAATAAACATAATTTATATTATTATTATTAACGATGATAGCACGCGCGCGCTGCGGCCGGTACGCAGGCAGGTGCGCGTGGGTAGTATCCCTCGGACACGAACAGAAAGCGACGCTCGTCCGGACGGGGTGGAGGCGAGGCAGCGCGCGCAACTTGTGTACGTGTTAGACTTAAATACACACGAAATATTACCATATTTTTGTATAATAGGTATCAGTGTATTCGTTAGCGAGTTGGTATAATAATGATATGTATTTTGAATCGTGATAAATACGGACACTTGTTTGATAAGTGGGAGTATGTGATTGACATGTTTAAAAACGTAGAGCGTACGATGCGCTGCCGCTTGAGGCGTGCGGCCAAGTTTCCTTTGCCACTACCCGAGTAAAAACTAAATTCGCGCTGTGGGAGCGTAGTAAATAAGTGCGTTCGTGTTTTTGAATGTTGCTTAGTTTGCAACAAATATTTTTTGGTAAAAAAAATATGTAATGGCCTAGTTGTTCTCTCACAGTGCGTGTATCCGATCACTAGTACGCAATGGAAAATGGCGGCATTTGATAATGTTATTGCTAGATTTGTGTTGAAAAAAAAATGGCGTCTCTTCAACCACATGGATTTATGGTTATAGTCACTTATATATTTTGTTATCGCGGCTGTTTCGTATGTTTTTCGCCTGAAAATTGTCAAAAATTGTTGAGAATATTACAGTTGTATGTATTTCGTATATATTTTTAATTCTTAAAAAGGGTTCACGTGACTTTTTCTCGAGACATGAGCGACCTACAAAGTGTAGGTGGCCTACAGAAAGCTAGTTTAAAATTCATAGAGGCTGTACTTAACATTCCGTATTTTGTACATTTTGGTTGTATTCGCATTTTTTTTCTTGGTAGATTTATTTATCAATGACGAATTAATAGAATTGTAGTTATGGGCTGTATTTTTTTTTACCCACACAAATCGCTATAGGTGATTATTGTGCAATATTTTAAGGGGTACTTTTTCTATGTATAATATTGGAATACCCGTAGTTGAGGGTCTGGGTTTTCGTAGATGTAGAGTATATTTTGTTAAGTGCGTCAGTTTGTTTCCCATGCATAGACTTTATAATTGACCTCACTTACTAGCAGTTCTTACAAAGATTTCTATAGATTGGGTTGCCTTGGACACAGGATTTTACGCACTTTTAGACTGGCATGAAACACGTTGCCGTTATAAAAAAAAACACATCCATCGACAAATATTCACGTCAAAATTTGTAAGCAAGTGTTGGACGTAAACAGAATATGGCAGAAGTTTTCTTTTTAAAAAAATGATACCGAGTGTTTTTCAGCAATCACCAGTCATTGGTTAATATGAGTTTAACTTAAATAATTTCAATTCGGTAACATGAAATAGTCTTACCGGTCGCAAATAATCTTGAAAATTCAAATTTGTCTGAACTGTTGTGAATAATTGAGAATATTTTTCATTGAGTCTATGCAAAAGAAACTCCCATATGCAGCTTCTGTCGCAAGTATATATATACATACATACATATATATAATAATGAATGTTTTGTAATAGTTATGCGGCAATACTATGTAGACCTGTATTTAAGTACTAACACGCCTTTTTTGTATGAAAGTACTCGAGATTCCTGTGGATTTTTTTTGACAAAAGGGGCGTTTTTTTTTTCCTAGACATTAGCCAATAGAAGTTGGGGCGCTATTGGGCCCTTAGCTAGTGGACGCAGTAGTGCAGGCCGTGCGCCTCCTTTCAGCCTTCAATAAAAATTATATATGGTTCATCTTCACTTAGTCGAGATTTAGAAATAAATGGTGACACAAAACACAGCCGATCTTTCATTTATCGCTTTTTACCTTACATTATTATTATTATTATTAACTTACATTAGATTCAAAACATTTTTAATCCAGTTGACAGCGTAGTTTAGAATGAGCTTCCGGTCCCAAGTTGGGCGCCAGTTTTTCTTTATTAGTTAGTTTTGAGGGATATCCAGATTTTTTGGTAGACTATAGTAATTTTGTGGATAGTTTGAGGAGTATCAGACCCTATTTGGAAATAGATGCATGATGATGGCGACGTATCGAGGAGTTTGGGCGTGCATGGTCGCGGGACGCCGAGCATCGCTGCGGGTGGATTGAAGAAAGAAGATATCTATTTTTAAACTGTGGCGAGACAATACTGAGAGTGCGTTTCAGTCTTACAGAAGCGGTGAAATGGTACGGAGGTAGCGTGATTTTTTGTGGAGTTGCTTTGTAACATACGAAGGGCATGTTTACATCCTGCTCATTTCGATTCTAATCATTAATCAGTATTGTCTCTCATCGCCGCTTTACTATTTTGTTTTTGATTTTTTTTTTCATAATTTTCCGTAGGTAAAGTTTTAGTGAAGTGCATCCCAGTATGTAGATAAGTAGATGATAGCCATGGGTGCTGGGTTTATACATAAAATTTTCCCAAGTATTTAGATGGAGATTTTAAAACGATTGTGATTTTTTAATCGAGTAATGGGAGCCGCTTGAGAGAATTGTATATTTGGAAACCTTGTAGTGGACCGTAGTATGGTGTAGCTGAGAGTGTTAGATTGACGAAGGCATATCAACTATTGAAACCCCCTAAGACACAGCACTGTGCCTTAATAGTTCGTGTATGGTTTTTTTTATTTTTTAATTTAAAAATAAACGACTAATTGATGAAAAGAGAAATTGCTTTGTCGATGAAACGCTAGTGTTTTTTAGAAGTAGAAAACGGACCAAAGATTAGAAATTTGGAAATGGAGACAATATTTTTTGTACAATTTTTTATTTATCCCGTTGGAATACTTGTTACGTGATGGTGGTATCACAACCTGCAATTGATCGAATTAGTTCATGAGTAGTTGTATTTTAGATGTTATTGTAAAATGGAAAACGAAAATGAAATTGAATATAGAGGACCTCCTTCTGTAGTAGTACAAAGTAAATTAAGTATTTTGTAATAAAACCATTTTGTAATTTATCGTCAATATTACTGACAAGTCTTCCTTGATATGAAATTATAGACTGAAAAATTAGTCACCCATTATGTAAATGTTTGTTCTTCCTTTATTTCACGATATCCCACGAAACTGGGATGCACTAGATTTTGTTATTCCGAATGTATTAATAGATTATGTAAGGGCACTTATTGAGATCTGTCAGTCTCCCCGCCTTTTTTGACAGTTGGTGTTTTTTAAATATAGATTCACTGTTGTCTATGGTAAAATATTTGTAGTGATCATAAAGTCGAAATGTTGAAACTCGTTGATAAGTAAACAATGTTCTCTGGTGCAAAACTTTAGCTGTTTATATCGAATAAAATAGATTCTTCACTGATTACTACTAATATTTTGCTAGGAGGCGTCATTTGAAACAAATTTGGTCTGAAAAAGTGCTTTTTGAAACTACCATAAGAGTATTATAGAAACTTGTAGATAAAAATAAACTGATGAGTGTTCAGTAGAAAAATACCCCTGTAATACAGAGTAAGCCGTGCCTCGTGTGCTGCTATCTATACTCAGTACATTACTAGTATATAATTCCATACATATATATGAAGCATTTACTTTTACGATCTGCGACTGGAAAACCAATATGGCGGTACTATATTGAAATTATTGCCACAGGTCATGAAACTAATTGCTTTAAGCGTAACTGCATTCAATTTTGCGTTCGATTTTGAAAACGTTATGTCTACAAACCAATGTCAATGTCAACTGTGAACGACAAAATTGAGGGTAGTTTGCAAATTCAAATTGTTAAGTGCCGATGTTCGTACGATCGGTTGAAGTTATTTTTTGACATATCAAGTTTAGTTCGTCATAGTCTAGTCAACTGAGAGGACGTATTTGGAATACATTAATGAACTATAGTTTATTTAGGTTTGAGATGTTTTAGTTAGTTAGGTTTACATATCCAGGCATGTACCCTCGTGGTGAGTAAGTGGAAGTATCATGTTCGATGAGCCCGAGCGGTTTGGAAACGTAAAACATTAGTTCATTTTGTGACCCTGTAAATAAATAGAGTTAAGAATTGTTATTTGAGATATTGAAGTCGTTTATTACCACTGATATTATTAATTAGGGGTGCTTAGATACGATATTTAATATTTCTCTCTTAATCTTGTTTAATCTTTGAAATTTAAATATAGATTTTTTCTATAAATTTGATAGTAGATCGTTAAAAATGTCGGATATTAGTGAATGCTGTTGATGCGTTTTTCGAAC
Organism: Mysoria ambigua; assembly: GCA_018245875.1. NCBI lineage: Eukaryota > Metazoa > Arthropoda > Insecta > Lepidoptera > Hesperiidae > Mysoria > Mysoria ambigua. The sequence continues at coordinate 4,333 of DWEI01006415.1, read as the reverse complement.
GTTTAAATAGATCAGATTTGAATTTAGAATATCAATTTAGCAGTGTCACACACATTTCTATTTTTTCGTTTGTAAAATTTGGCCAGTTTTGTCGCAATGTACAAAATTATTAATATAATTATATACGGCAGCCTTCTTCGAACAAGTTATGTTTTCATGGCGATGCACTTATTTGATAAAATTCACCAAAGCGACGAGGTCAATGGAGTTTGGTGTTTTAAATTTGAATAAAAATATATACAACGCTGTTTTTAAAATTGTTTTAATGCATATGTCTCCTGAGAATTTATTTCTACTACGACAATAATATAAAAAGGCAAATGTGTAACGATATTTTAATGTATATGGCAACTTAGCCATTTAGACTGTGTGTGTCACTGTGCAACAATAAAAATTTTAAAAATATGGAGTATGATCGATTTCCTGCATAGTTCAGTTTTTCAAAGAATCATACTGTAACTGTTTTTAAAGTGGCAACATTGGCGCTATTAATCGTAATAGCAATCTTCAAACGGTCCGTGGCAGCGTCTTGGGTCTATCACTTTATGAAACAGGAAATGGATTTAAGTTTTTTATTTAAGATTGATCAAATAAACTGGCATGAGTCGTAACAGCTACTGTAATTAGAATTTGTTCAATGTCATTTCACTTAGAGCGAGTAATACTGCTGCTTGGTATAACTATATCCAAGTATATTATATATTGGAAGCATTCATTAATCCAATTTACAAGTAATGCATTGCCTTGAACACTCGAAAAAATGGCGCCAGTTATGAATAGTTCCAATTTATTCTTATCTACCTACTTGGGACTGATTGTGGTTTTGTTTAGACCCATTGAGATTGTCATCGATCTGTGTAGGACGTAATGCTGAATTCGCACAAGCGGTATCAAATCCACTTTCACTAGTAGCCGACAAGCTAGATATTTGATTGATATTGATTACAGTACCCCATGAATTTGTATATTGTAAGCTCATTATAATCGAAACTACCATATTTACATATGTAGACGATTTCGTAGTTTGTCGATTTGTAATTCTCATTTTAAAGGGAATGTATAGATTTTTTACTGTACAATACCAATTATTCGGATATGGCAACACAGGTTACTCGGTTATGAAAAAAAAAGCTTACGCTCGATTTTTGAATTGCGCGCTCTTTTTCATTACCTTCGACGGACTATAAGCAGCAAGCAGCTATGATCTTGGCGACTTCGCGGCTTCGTTTTTTTTTTGAGTTTTTTCTTTTCGGTTTTCGCGAGTTTCCGTCATTTGCACGAAAGTGCTACATTTGTGACAGGGAAATTCGTAATTTTTCCGTGAAATCAGTATACTTCTTAAACAATCTGGAAACGATGTGATTTAGAATGAGTTACATTAATTAATACTTCACACAATGCTGGATCGCTAGATTATTATACCTTTAAACGCTTATCCCTTGATTATATGTAACTTCCTACCGAGGTAAAAGAAACAGAATCTTGTTCATTCCCGGTTTCGTACTACACTAACGAAATGATCTATCTGAAAAAAGAGCTATTGCTACTTCTAGCCCAGAGGGTATAGTTGATTGATAAATAAAGTTATTGTGTTGTCATATGAAACGTGTGACATGATCATTAAAACAAATGCGAAGAAGAAATCGTTGAGGTATTCTGTTGGTCCGCCATCTTCGCGTCGATCGCTATCGACAAATTCAACTTCAAAAGTAATTAACTAAGCCACTAATCTAACTTAACACCGGATTGCATAAAAAGTTTATATATTATTTGGTGTCTTATTGGGCTAAAACGCCCGGGAACGATATATTTGCAAAAGAGTACCGAATATCGACCACTTTGTTCAGACGTTTGTTTAACTGTGCACGTATTTGGACTGAAAATGTCGACAATAATACCCTAATATACTATAATACGATATAATACTAAAAAAGTTACCACGAATACAATATACATCGTAACCTTTGCATAGGTATCAATCGCGTTTGCATTCACATTTAAGTACTGAAGAGTCGGAAGATATACAAGTAAATAAATATTACCTCGCACGAATGCCTAGCCGTGGGCTTCGGTCGCCTGCAATGATCATGTCACACTCGCGCAAATCGCACCATGTACTAGTCGAGTAGTTTTTTAATTACGAGCCAAGGTATTTGAATGTACGAGAGTTTTTGGAATTAGCTTTGGATATATATCAACATTAATGCAACGCAGTCGCTGCGTGTCGGTTCGAAATAAACGGTTATTACCAATAAATAAATAAATAAATAAATGGTTTACATTCTACTTGCATCGTTTCATTTGTCCCTGTATGTGTAAGACATCAGGATTACTCGTGTAAGTATTCAAACGATTAAGGAATATTTAATCTGTGGTGTGTGACTACAGAGTTTATATCGTTTATATAGTTTTATTTTTCACCCTATTTTCGTCAACGAGAGAAAAAGTTGTAAATTGCGGGAAGTAGGGTAAGTATTACTAGCAAAAAAAAAAATAAAAAATAAAACTAGCTTGATATTCCAATAGTATGAAAACGTAACTTCACGCCTGTAATCCCCTAAGAGGTAGGCGGAGGAATGCAGAACACTCCCACGTTTCACCGGTTACGTTTACATCCCACTATGTAATAGGTGGTGAGCCTGTTGCCATGCATCGGGCGCATATCCAGACTCCGAACCACTGCTAGTAAATCTAAATTAGAAAATGTTGTAGTGTTCGGCCCGGGACCACCCAATGGGCACTCACACTTGCAACATACACCATCAACGGGACAGCTCCTACACAAATCAATTGAAAAGTAACGAATGTGGGAAGAGAGTCTGCATGAAAAGCTGTCTCGAACGACATTTGGTCATTCACTGATTTAGATTAAGAGTTATTGTACAGATAAAGTACATAAACACAAGATTAAGATACGATAGAAAAACGCGCCATCGCGCGTATACTCCTTAAAGAGGTGGGCAGAGGAGACACACCAATATCTCACCAACTACGTTTAGATATCTCCTTCCATAGAGCAGGGTGTGAGCCTATCGCCAAGCATCATGCACAAGTCAACACCACTAGAAATTTTAGTTAGAAAGTTAGGAAAATCCAATAATACCCAACCTGGGATCGAACTCAGAACCTTTCAATGAGAAGGCGAGTGTGCGAGCACCTCGCGACTGACGAGGCAGTCAATAGTCAGTCTACTAAAAAAATAACCTCAATGAATAACAGCAAAAATTTACTTAGGATCTATATAAAGTTTAATTTAGGCATATTAAATATATGTTTGTTAAAGCACAGATATTTTGACACACGGGATTGAACCCAGGACTTCTGGATCGGCTGTCGCGCTGGCCATCGGGACCACTGACGATGCATTTCTCTTCCGGCAGTTATCAGTACAATTTATGGAATAATTAATATTAGTCAATCGACATCGACCCTTCTATCGTTCCACTGCTAGAACATGGGTGTCCTAGTAGAATGAGAGAGTTAAGGCCATAATCTGCCACGCTGGCCAAGCGCGGGTTGGCAGACTTCGCACACCTTAGAGAACTTTTTTTTTCTGAAGTCAAGGTGTGCAGGTTTCCTCACGATGTTTTCTTTCACCGCAGTAGCAAGTGATATTTAAACTTAAAACGCACATTTTTAAGAGGTGCGCGCCAGGATTTTAGAGGTCGAATTTCAAACCACCAGGCTCTAACTGCCTACAATTAATATTAATAACAATTAACATTATTCATTATCATTTGTGAAACAGTGTAAGATGCGCAATGGCTATGAGGCGCTGACCTCTGCGATGGATGGCAGGCTGGTGGTCACGCGGAGCAGAACACGGGGTGCAGGCGTGGTACTGCCACACGTGGCCGTACCATCCATATCTCACAGACACATCTCTGACCCGTACGGAACGGTTCGCTAAGTCGTCCCGCTGCACGCTACGACAGAGTGATATCGGCTGGCGGCGCTTATGTCTTCCTAATCGTAGCACCTGCAGTGTTCATAGACCACTGGTCGCAACGAATGAAGTACGGCCGTGCAGTCGATAAATACACTCAGCTGGACTTATTATAATTTAGATTTCTACTAACGTAATACAATTGTTACTTAGAGCTCATAATGTTTATAATGAGAACTTATAATGAGAGAGAGCTTATAATTTTTATTGACTGACTCATTAGTGGTGTAGGTTGCAAGTGAGACTGCCGATCGGGAGGTCCCGGGTTCGATTCCCGGGCCGGGCACTACTATTTTTTTCTAATTTAGTATTTCTAATAGTGGTTCGGAGTCTGGATATGTGCCCGATGCATGGCAATAGGCTCACCACCTATTACATAGTGGGACG
>DWEI01006414.1:0-10110 GCA_018245875.1 Mysoria ambigua | reverse complement strand
CACGACTTCACAATTCGGTTCCGTGACAATTAAGCTCGTTTTCTAGGAAAGCATCGCCGCCGTCACCACTTGTATAAATGTGGTCGTTTCATTTAATTTTGGTGGTCTGCCATGGCCGGAAGATTCCATTTTTATATTATTATTAAACGTTTGTAACGCTGGTTGTGTTTAAATATAACATCCTTGGGTTTATGTGTACATGCGTAATAAGAATGATTGTTTTTATCAGTGTGATCGATAAATATATTCGCTTTATAAGTTATGAAAAGAAAACTGAACTGCGGAAACTTTAGCGTATCGGTTAAATAGTTATCATAAAATTATATTTTTGATATTATTAACACTGCCATATATCTTCACGAGAGGTATCTAGGTAGAGACCACAGAGTGTCACCTAACTCTATCCTTACAAAACCTGCCGCGTCTCCCCCGCATTCACATGATACACAAAATACACACAGCAAACAAAACCCCACATTTGTCCATTCGTATCAAGTTACCCAACTTGATGATATGAGCCGAGAGATGATGAGCAGCCACTCACTGAGCTCGGTGTCGCAGTCGGTGTACTCGTGGTTGCAGTCGACGGTGTAGGCGACGGTGCGCGCGGACATCGCCACCACGCACCACAGCGCCAGCGCGCGCGTCCACGCCATCACCGTGCCGCCATCTGGTGGGGGAAAAGGAAGTTAAAATTTTCTTTAAATTTAACCCGCTAACACAGCAGTTCATTTGATCGTAGGTGGACACTATCGCCTATTCAGCACCAGAAGTTGCCACGGCGTTGCCAGCATTAAAGGACGTCTGTTTCACGCTTTCATATTTTTAAGAACAGCGTTCCGGAAATGCCGGGGATATCAATCTTCCTTACATTTAATTGACAATACAGTCTATATTTTATAAGAATAAACACCAATGTTTCGTAAATTCACTAAACAGGTGATTTTCGTATACTCTTATGTTAAAAAAATAAGGTACTCCATATAAATGTATCACTCGTTTACAAGGAAACAGGAAAATCATGGGACGATGAATTTATTGACCTTAGTATTATTTGAATCTTCGTTCGAACCAATTCTTGTATCCCTGAGTTACATTAAAAAAAAGTTATCATACAGAAACTAAATTAAATTAATAAAAAATAAAACATACTTTCGCCGTGTGTAGACGACAGTTTAATTATTGGCGTTGGTATTTTTTTTATTCTGCACTCTTGAATCTACATCCGGTAATATCAGTACATTATAGTTATGAAACGTGACTTCACTAAGCCGTTTCAATTTCCGTTTCGTGAAAGCGGGAACACTGACGCGTCTACGCCGTTCTGTTAACAGTGATAGTAAACAAACCTATCAGACGCAATGTTTATGAATGTATATTAACGTTTTTTTGTTAATCTCTTTAGTCTGGTGTAAACGCTGTGTGTACACAATGGCGTACGGTAATGCTTAATAATATTAACTTATACTACTTATGATATACACTATTTATATTATACACTATTTATAATATTCACTATTTATAATATACACTATTTATAATATACACTATTTATAATATTCACTATTTATAATATATACTCCGAGTCAACTTAGACTGAACACTTGAGTTAAATGATTGATGCATGATGGTTTTTATCCGACTAAATTATTTCCGAACTAAAACACTGACAGTAAACTTAACGCTTATTACATATAAATATAGCTTTGTTTACCAATTGTGTAAATTTGATACAATATATTAACATGTTTTGTTTTAATTTTGTAATAAATTATTTATATAAAAATAGGGTTATTAAGACAAATTGTGCAATAATTTATTATTAATTACACTTTGTAGCTGAAATAAACATAGCTTTTACCTTCTTCGTAGCAAACTAAACAATTTTATAGATTGTAAAATTTCAATTTATCATTTCGAACATTTTTAATTTATTGCATAGAACACATTTAAATATTTGTAATTTATCACTTATAACATTTTTAATTTATCAATTCGTATCAAATTTCATACTGTATACACAGGAGTCTAACATGAAACCTGTATTCGCCGGCGTATTGGACATAATACGCATATACATATGCAACTCATTTCACACACGCTATTTGTGTCGGTCCTGCGGTATTTAGCTTGTATCAACATGATCCTTAGCCGGTGTAATTAAATATTGGCTGCGTAAATTATTCCTTACTCTGCGCACACATTCTGCGGTCAGTATGTAGGTAGCTTAAGTAAAGTTGTTTACAGTAAATTTATCTGTGAGGAGCTATTGGTAGGATCACATATTAAATATTGTAAGTTTAAGCGCTCAATACGTACTAAGCAATTAATACTAAATATGCTTTCATAACTGACTCACTTGTACAGTCAACATTCTTTTCAATAGTATTCAAATTAATAAATCGCCTTTTCATTTTCTATAAGTTTTTTAACTTTATACAGTGACAGTTAGTCTATGTTGTAGGCTGCCTCGTGATTATATAATAAGGTTAATAATACTCGTATATCGTTCTTACGCAATAGGAGCGCAAAAAATGTACGTAGGCGCGACCCGCCCGCCATTGTTCGGACCTTTAACAGTGTTCCATATTGTTATTATAATCAGTTGTCGCTTTCACATGGGGCCGCGCGCGACGTGCGCCGAGCGAATACAGGAGTCGGATTCTTCGCAGACTACCTAGTCGTAAGTAGAGATAGATCAGTTCAATATTTGGCTAAATTAAGCAGCGTGACATAGTTCAGCGGCTATTTGCGGTCGTTCATGAACCGAAGACCGCACTTAATTGAATCCACCTAGATTTTTGTACCAAACATATGTACATACATACCATACATAGACCAAACGTGAATATGAAATAAATAAGTTCAATAATATTGGCGAAATAATTATGTAAATTCAAATTCCATTTTTTTTTTCAAAATTGGTTCCTAAGAACACTTTTTGTACGTCAAAATGAAATTACCATCGCTTCGGAAAAGGCATCGCCGTGGAGAAGAAGCGGTGAAAGAAACTCCATAGGTGTGCTTAAGCATCTTTTAAAATAAGTACATACTTAAAACATCAAAAGTTATGATGTGTTGTATAACACTAAATATTTCCATACAATACTAGAAAGCGCGGGTTTGTATAACTTCAACTGGTATGTTTTACATACATTAGAGTTTCAAAGTTGCGATCTTGCCGGAGTTATTGTGAGTAAAAGTTGGCGAGCTATTAAGGTGAAAGAAAGCGACCGTGACAAAAGAATTATTGAAATATAAAACGCGAACGATCTGACCGCTGAACTCAGTTAGGTCTTCTTTGTGTATGTAAAAAGAACAAGAAAAGATTCAATTCAAATCTAACATCAACCGGTGAGTGTTAAGTTTATATTATAATCCTTCGGTTTATACAATGTTTTATTGCAAAGTACGATCTCATTTTTTATCGATTAAATTTTACATACCTAAATTTTACCTTAACAATAAATTGATTTCGCTATAAATGCCTGGTAGACATATTGTAATTTCATGTAGTATCAAATTATAAATGAAAAGGATAACATAAATCACGCCTGTAATCTCCGAAGAGGTAGGCAAACGAGCGTGGTACACTCCCACGTTCCTCCGGTTACGTTCACGTCCCAGTATGAAATAGTTGGCTAGCCTTTTGCTGTACGCCGGACATGTATCCAGACACCGAGCCATAATCAGAAAACCGATTTAAGAAAAAATCAACAGTCAGACCCGGGATGTGAACCCAGTACCTCTCGATCGGTTGTCGCGCTTGCAACTAATATGACAAACGAGGCAGTCAATTTGAGTATTCATTTAAATATCTGATCAGCCGGGCACGGAAGCCGGAAACCGTCGCGCGGCTCACGGCGCGGCGGCCGTTAGATCGTTTCGGCCGTTATTTCTCTAGAAGTTAGATCCATAATTCAGATAGAAACAGCTTTATCAGTACTACTTCTAGTTGAGGTTTATTATTACATCTGTTACCATTATGTTTCTGCGCGTGCGTGTGTGTTTATTTCTTTATTTTATAGTTATATTGTTATCTGTCTGTTTATTATACTCGTTGAGAAGAACAAGGAAATGCCACGCATACGTATTGGTTCTAAACAAAAGTCGAATTGGCATTAATAAAAAATTATAATCAAATTCATAACAAATAAAATTCATAATAACTAAAATTCCAATAAAGCTTTGGCAGGCAATAACTCCAACTTTCTGGGATATAAAAGATCATAATAGAAAATATTAAAATGCAGTTAATACTATAAAATAAAATTGAGCAATTTTATAAAGAATTAGAATCATAATCATAAGTCATACACAGTTATTTATGAACAGAACATGATTTTAGAAAATTACAATACAATACAATATACTTTATTGCACACCATAAACAACAAAAACAGAAGAAAAAAAACAGATTAAATAAAAAAAAATGGTTAAAAAAAAGAAATACAATAAAAATCTAATTTATACAGTAAATACACAATTACAGAAAACAAAAATAAAGGGTGCGCAATAGGCGGCCTTATCGCTCAAGTAGCGATCTCTTCCAGGCAACCTATATGCATAAAGATAAAATTCTGTTTTGTCAAAAAAAAAATATTCACCCTGATTCATAACCTTAAAAGTTCGCGGCTGAAATAACTGATTGGATATTTTTAAAAACGCTGATGCAAGTTGAGTGTTCAAAGTTGTACAAATGAAAAAAAAAATGCTCGACTCAAATTACTTGGTAAGTAGCGTTCTGTGTTCGCCGAGTGTTTTGAGCTGCATTTAAAGTGGTTAACATTGTACCTGACAGACAAGACAACTTGTTCTCGTCGGAAATCTTTTAACAACACACTGTTCCAGTGCAATGTCACGGTCCAGTTATAGTGATGGCTTTATCCGGAAAATGTTCTAGCTATTCGACAACAATTTTACATCCAGAATTTTGACCACAAGTTTTTTTCTTTGTGTAAACAAAGCAGGTGGCAAACGGGAAAAGAATGCAAGCATTTGTATCGCTTTCCCGACAGTGCTATTACTGTACGATAGGAATATAGAATTTATACTATTGGTGTTAGTTTAGTTATCCAGATAGTGTTGTTAATGAGTTTACTAATTTATCATCATCACTATTCCCCTCATCATTATTCCCATTGTAACCATTCCCATCATCACCATTTCCATCCTCCGCGTTCCCATCGTAACCATGCTTATCATCATGTTGAATATCACTAACATTATACTCATTGTCATCGCCGTCATCCCCAACACTATCACCAACCAGTTTCATGATTTCATTGCAGGTTGATCATTTTCCTCTCATAATGAGAAATTCAACACCGTATTCTGACACGGTAGCAAAGACTTAGCTGACTGCATGTCCCAAGTAATCGAGTTGAGATTATATAATCAGTTAAAACAGAGCTCTATTAACAGAGCCACACACACACATAGACGATGCCCATACATGTGCATTTCGTAAACATGTGTGTTCGCTGCGCCCCCACAAGCCCAGTTTACACGTGTATAATTACGTGAAATCGACGTAAACGCGTAATTAGGTCGTTCTCTTAGCGTAATCTCCTCGTGTGTGTGACTTTTCATTGTTCGTGACATATAGGCAACACGCTGTATAACATTTCCGGAACAATAGATGTAATAGTCAATACAATGTGTATGTACAGCGATATACAATTAGAAGATCTAAGTTAGAAAAATCCAATACTACCTGACCGGAGATTTGAACCCAGATGAAATAAATATACGATTTAACATATAAATGTAATACATCTTTTCACCTCAATATTACTTTATATTTTTAAATTTGACTTTTTGTATTGTAAAGTTATTTAATGATAAACGTTAAAGGAAATCGATGTTCAAGACATATGCGTATTTATTGTACAGCGTTATTATCATCAGTATCTATCATCTATATCAGTGCACCGCTGGGCATTATTTCACATTAAATGTACATATGTATTGTAAATATCAACTCGTATTTGTGGGGGCACTTGACGCGGCTCTAGTGTGCTTTTCTGCAATTGCCAAGGGTAAATTTCTGAAACGCGCCACTCTTTGCCAACAAAATCCGCTTATGTGCGGTTCTCACTAAGCCCTTAGCAGAGATTAGCGCATTCATAGACGGATCATTCACGCATTCATGTCGGATCCCCACTTGAAAGTACGTCGTAATGTGTCGTGACCTCTGTGCACAAAGTTAGAATATAACTCCACTACTCGAATGTAGACGTAGGTTTGAAATTAAATTTTTTGGAGTTCTGGATTTCGGTTCAGAGTAGTTAATATTTGGGTCACAAAAATAAATTCGCACTGAATGTAAATATAAACGAAATATATTCTTAATAAATTTTCTAAGTCATTTATTGAACATGTTTTAAATAAAAATAGCTACACCAAGTAAGAGTACTTTATTTTATCTTCCCTCGGTTCTCTCTGCCTACCCTGGAAGAGCCGGCATGTCTTAACATAATCATGAACATTAATTATAACATTCCTGCAGTATATGCACCGTAGTAAACGGTACCTGAAACCGGACGCCATCTCGTAATGCTAACGCACAATTAGCCAAGCACACCGCTTGCACAATTGCAGCACTCAACTCGATTGCATTGCATCTAAATAATTTAAATTTCCACACTGCACATTACTGTATTTATAAAGACATGTTTTAGTCCACAATAACAATCGCTGGTTTTGTGAAACGTCTGAGAACATTATAAAAATACCGTCGTCGCTTACCGGGGCGATGCAAATACAGATATTGATACGGCTAATGTTCTGGAAACTTCGAAAACGCTTTAGAAATCTTTCAACGCGCATTTGGGCAATGCAGCAGACATCAACCTTAACCTTTCTTACACTGAGAAAAGACTTAAATAAAACAAAAGAACGCTAAATTTAGGATAAAGATTAACTAACGATCTAGTAACTTCTAAAGGGCTTCAAATGTACCAACTCGCATTTGACAAGTTGACGTATTAACAGTTCTTATTGTAAGAGCCGTCTCATATCCAATAGAAGACCGATAAAGGGTTTGTTAATAGTGATGCTAGTGATGAAATAACTGCGTATCACCGTTGTAAAATGACTGGACATTGCACAGAATGCCTGTTTATTGATACGGGCCACAACATAATTACTCATGTGGGTTCTCACGTAGACAATCGCGGGTCTCCGCGGAGGTTTTTCGTGTCTAATCGGTCACAGGTTTCGTAACTTATTGTTGAACAAGAAAAGAGCATTGTTCGGATATCAACGTGAGTACGTACGGAGAACGGGTAATGAGAATTATGTTATAAATCACACGTCGCGAACACCGTAGGAACGATTGCTGCCTTGTAGGTAACAATTATTTATGGAATTTATTTTTAACATAAATGTTTGTCAATGTTGACCACGACCCTCAGCTGTGTGGATATGATAAAAAAGGAAAATCATATATCATATATTATTATTAGCAGTAACAAAATGTATTTTTTCTTCAATGAACAAAAGAGAATAAGATGACGGACATGCAAAATGTTAACAGCCAGTGTTAGTTTCCCGATAAAAAAAATATAAAAGTTAACTCACATAACATACAATCACGATAAATATCAAGACAGTTATAACATACATATATGTATGGTTAATGTTTTGTTAAGCTGAATTATATTTATAAGCCTCCGTGGCGTTAGCTTTCCCATGAAAACACATTTATTAAAACCAGTGCGAGGTTTTTGTGATTCACGAAATGAATTGTTGCTGTCGGCTTATAGTGCATTGAACCGAGTACGTGTTAAAAAAAAGAATAATAACGGTTTCTTTTATGGTTGACGATAAAAGTCACTTTTTTAATATGGCAATAGGCTCGCTGAAGGAAAGCCAGAAGCAGCCGAGGATATACTATGTTGAGGATATGTATGTTGTGTGAATCGGGTACGATAGATGCCGGCAGGGAACTCTCTGTTGGCGGTCTGTTTCGGAAACCGTTGAGCGAACTCTCGGATACGACAGCACGGACAATCCCTGTGGGATAACTGAAGAATATAGATATATACACACATACATATTGCAATCATCCGTACAGTATTGAAATATCCAATCTTACAAGGAAAACGAGGATGAGACATTTTTTTTATCTTTAAACTTGCATGAAATATTCAAAAGACGATTGTCAACGATTTCATGAGAAAAAAAAGTCAATGAATATTTAATTCTGATTGAGTTTTAAACTTACACGGGAATAACTATAAAAAAGATTCTTTGAACTTTGCATACCTCCGAGATTACTTAGAAAAAATAATTAAAAGAAAATTTGACCCTGATTGTTCCCACCTCAGTGCTTAAGCCAGAGCCGACGTATCGCCGGTACGAATACCTACATACCTGCTATATCATTATCTCGACGACTAACAGTACCGCCGAGGCTGTCGATCAAGATGCTATCTCCGCCCATTGAGGAAAATTGACGGAGCGAAACAGGTCGGGATTGACTTGCGAGATCATGCCACGTATTGTCTTAAGCAGACATTACAAAGCTTTTTTGCATTTAATCTTTCGGTTTCGCTACCAAACATTTATAGTAATTAAAACGACGTTTTAATAAATTATCAATTTAAGAAAATAACATCCATACCATTTCATTTGAATAGACACTTATTTTATTGCTTGTAAATTTTTATATTAATTTAAACGTAACTCACGCATGTAATCCCCGAAGAGGTAGGTAGAGGAATGCAGAACACTTCCACGTTTCACCGATTACGTTTACGTCTAACTATGGAAAAGGTGGTGAGCCTATTGCCATGCATCGGGCACATAGCCAGACTCCGAACCACTACTAGAAAATTTGGTAGTGTTCGACCCGGGAATCGAACCCGGGAACTCCCGATCGGCAGTTGTACCTGCAACCAACACGACCAATGAGGCTATTCTATTACTTTAGATATTTTATCAGTATTGTTTCATTAGACCAGGTCCGTTATGGGTTAGACAGAAAGCTATAAGTGCCAAATACCTCAATCCTTATAGCCCTGATCCGCTTCTCCTCCTCACAACAGTTTCGATAACTTCTTCCTTTCTTTAATAACATAACATGACGACTGTACTTCCCCAAGGGGCAGGCAGAGGAGTTTAGTATTCCCATTCATGTCGGTTATAATTTCTATAGAATAAGGAGTGGGCCTATTACTACACATTAGGTACGCATCCAGGCTCCGAGCTACTAATAATTTTCATTTAAAAAAACGAATTCCGGTTTGTTGATTGAACCCAACCAGACCAAAGAGACAATCATTATCTTTGATCTTCCGTTTATATGATGAATGACTATATTCTCATCGAAAAAAAAATTGTTATCTTATATCAAAAAATGCCATTAACGGTTAGCTGCACGGTTAAGACTTTATAATGAATGCAAATTAATTTCATCCAGCGCCTCGATGTCACGTCGCTCGCAGCCACCTTATCGTCTTGAGCGATTTAAAACACATTAATTCATTTTGTTAAATAGATGATTATATGTCAGCGTTTCCACGTGATTGACAGCTGTACTCGATGTTTTCTCGATCACAGCAGTTTATAGGCTCACAGACCGCTGAAGGTAAATGGTCAATATCGCCCACAAATATTGGGTACAGCATTATTTGATCGGAAACACGATGAACCTTAAGTCTTTGTGTGGATACATACATTATTACCGTTATTAATATCAAGCAAGTTCCATTTCGGGGTAGGTAGATGTAGCGTATATATAATTTAATGTAAATAAACGGCTTGGCTCATGTAATTCCAATGCACGCCGGCATGTTTTGTGTTCCACTGGACGGATTAAAAACTTACTCGGCCTTTAAACGCATGAGATGCTTAAAATGCGTTCTGTGTAAGACTGTGCAACATTGTATTGATATGAAAAGCCTGTAGAAAGCGAGTAAGGAACGGCGAAGACGCCTTCATACGTACATAAGTACATATATATTCTTAATAAAACACCTGTGGCGTCAACGGCACAGATATTAAGCTACAAGTACATTGAATAATCTCTATATATATAAAATTCTCGTGTCACAGTTTTCGTTGCCATACTCCTCCGAAACGGCTTAACCGATTTTGATGAAA
>DWEI01006413.1:0-10111 GCA_018245875.1 Mysoria ambigua | reverse complement strand
CCGAACCACTACTAGAAAATCTAAATTAGAAAATTTTGTAGTGTTCGACCCGGGAATCGAACCCGGGACCTCTCGATTTTAAAATAAATATTTAACCCTTGTCCGATAACATGAGGACCAACATTATAAATTTGCTGTTTATAACCACTGCCTGCCTCTTTGGGGATTATAGACGCGATTTTACTGACTGATTATAAATTACGGATTTTTCAGTATGGAGATTGCAAATGACTAACATACATGTCGCATGCACTTGATCATAATGATTGTGGTTTGTAAAAATTCTTCACTCAGTCTCGAACAAGTGTAATGCCCTGCTTGAAGTCAGTACCTTCAAATCCATCAAAAGCATCCTTCAGAAACCAGTTTTTCTATTATCGTGAAAAAGTTATTTAATGCATATATTGATTAAATTATTTGTACCGTACCACAAACATACAATACAAAGAAACCACATCACAAGTATTTCAAAATACCCGATTAAACCAAATAGAAATACTCAAAATAATAATTTATACATGAGAAATAGACATTTCTATAATTATTTTGTTATTTCTGTTTAAAAAAAGTCGTAACATTAAACTCGAGTATTTTTATGCATTCCTATCCTCGTTTTGAATTTGTTAAAATAGTTGCAAACTATAGTCGAAACCGCAGAGGATTGCGCCCAATAGAGTTGGGTTAATAAGACAAAATCCATGATTCGTTTTTAAACCAGCAGAGAATCGTTGCGCAAAATTTCATAAATCTTTTTTTTTTCCCAGCGAACAATCTCCTTAGCATTTCTGCTTAAACAGTGTTCCATGAATTTTGAACAATTTCCCTCTTATACATCTCTGCTGGATGAATGTTTAATCAGACTACTCCAAAATGTCTGTCGGTGGATATATTTTTCGAGAGTTAATTAAATAACCGTGTTTTCCATGTTTAATTCTGTAGACTCGTTTTTATTTAAATCTGTACATTTATAATAATCATTTTCGACGCATGGATATAAACTTTAGTAGAGTACAAATATTAGCGAGGTTGTTATCAGTGCACGTAGATAAATAATCCAATGAGCGAAAGATAAACTTTGATATTATTTACTACATCATCAAGGACTGAGTTAGTATCGAATAATTGTTTCTGAATTGAACTTAACTGATGAAACGTGGGAGTGTACTACACTCCTCTGTCTGCCTCTTCATTGATTGCAGGTGTAATGTTTCGTTTCAGAATTAGCCACAATACAAACCGAAATGCGGTTATAGAGGCAGAATTTTAATAAGACGAATATAAAAATGTGCTACAGTGCTAAGGAATCTTCAAATGCTGTTGAAGTGTACAGCGAACGAAAAATTGAATTCAAATTAGGCTCAATATGTGAGGATATTAGTCGTAAAAAATAACGTATTACGTAGTTATATTGAGAAGGGAAATTAATAACTCGAAGGGTCGGCTGCAACCCGGCGGCCGTAATAAGGACGGAGGACGATATTTTGTGATAAAACGGGCCCTAATACTTTTATATGTTCTCATATGTACATATATTATATTAAATATATGGCTAATGTATATAAAAAACTTGAATTATGTTTTTATATTGCTCAGTGGAACATTTTGCGAAGCTTTCTTAATTGTCATATGAGCCTTAAACATGAACTGGTGTTCGGTAAATGATGCATAGACGAAACATGGTGGTATTTTGTAATAAATTATGTAAGTATATGGTACTCGTTAATTCAGGTGTGGTTAATTGGTGATATACTTGAAGCGCTTGATGGAGACAAAATGAACTCACTGCATTAGTTTCTATTTGAAAGGCGTTCGAATTTAACCGAGAATTTCGTCGATTAAAATATTTGAACATGTAATTTATCATTGGCAGCGAAAGGTTTTGGGAAAGAATATCAATACTATCTTCACTTGCCTATCCCTTCGAGGTAACATAGACGGGGTATTATGTTATTTTAGTGTAACATTCTAAAATACCGCTTCCACGTTACTATGTAGCTACAAGCACTCTCAATATTTTCCAAACGAATTCAATTCCAAACGCACACATTTTCATGCCCCGTGGCTCAAATCTTTGTTGACGCACCGTGGCAATGTTTTGTTGTTTTTTTCGTAACCTATTTCATTTGGTATCCCCGGTTTTTTTCAGCTTTTAGTAGGCGCTTGTGCACTATCCGACAACGGCACATTTAAGATTTTTAGGGACGACACGACGTGAAGTCGAAGAGTACAGAAACATACCTAATTGTTTCTTAGTATTTGTCAGTCAGTTGAATTAGGATTCTTTATGTTTTATTGATTGTATGTAGTAATACACAAGAAAAACAATCTTTTTATGTCTTATCATCATCAGACTGCCTCGTTGGTCGTGTTGGTTGCAAGTGCGACTGCCGATCGGATCCCGGTCCCGGGTTCGATTCCCGGGTTCGATTCCCGGGTCGAACGCTACAAAATTTTCTAATTAGAAAATTTTCTACTAGAGAATCTAATTAGAATTTTGGTAGTGTTTCGGAGTCTGGATATGTACCCGATACATGGCAATAGGCTCACCACCTATTACATAGTGGGACGTAAACGTAACCGGTGAATCGTGGAAATGTTCTGCATTCCTGTGCTTACCTCTTCGGGGATTACAGGCGTGAATCATCAGAGCTTTTATAGTCCTACCGATAAGCATGCGTCTAATCAAAATATTATCATAAAAATGCAATAAATATTTACACGCATAGATTTTAATATTTAACTGACTGCTTCGTTAGCTGTGTTAGTTACCGTTGTTGGTAAGCGCGATTACCGATAGAAAAGTCTTGAGTTCAAATCCAAAATTTAATATTATCTATGTGTCTTTTATATAGCTATAGACCTATTTCATCGTGGTATGTAAATGTAACTGGCGAAACGCTACACGCCTCTGCCTACCTCTTTGGTGATTGCAGGCGTAATGTTTCATTACATACCAAAATTTCATGTCCACCTTACCTACTCTAGTATCCAGGTTGTTTTATTCAAGCGTACAATATGTGTCGAGCCTCTGTTAGCGTCGCGTCGGTGACGTCAACCCGCCGGCGCCGATTGGGGCAAAAGCTCTCACATTTCACCAATTTTATACGTTTCCGACGTGCCGTACTTGTCCGCTTTTCACAATGAAGATTGACAGTTCGGTTTGGTAAGGAAACTTTATTTAGGCTCGTTGCACACGAGCTTTTCCCCTTGATAATAAAATTATCCTAAGCATGTAACATTTTTATGCAGTTTTAAGATTGTGTATTGTTATTGTTATTGGAAAAATTATAGAGGAAACGAGATTTATCGTGAGATCAGATTCATCTTGAGAATTACTAACCCAGTATTACAATGATTCATTTAACTTTTCAACTCGTTTGCGTCATATGTTAGTCTGTAGCCACAACATCACATACTTTACTTATACAGGGAATAATCCTTCTTCATTCCACCCCACGTTAAATAACATTGCTCAGCTTGCTTTAACATAATAGGTTATATTAATTTGGTATCAATTACTCATTTAAATTAGTTATACTATTATTATAAAACAAAACATTTTTCATACTATTTTAATGTAATTAACATACGCATATTTTTTGTAAAAATTTTTGCACAATAAAAAATAATGAAAAACAGTTTTAAAGCAATATATTTGTTTTATTGAATTACTTATATATCATTAGTCAAAATGGCTAAAAATAATGCAATTTTTAAACGATTTTTAATTTGACTTCGTAACTGAAATACCAAATTCGCAAATTTCGTTTCCACTCCAGGTCGCATCATGTCTCTGAGGTTAGGAGAAGCTCCAGATTGTACGTGGATGACAGCACCGGGTCCGCTTTCTAGATTGCACATACGATCGGTCTACCCATTTTCAACCATATTGCAAGGGAATAAGAAACAATACAGGACAACTTAAATGAAGTTTAAACTGGCGCAGTTGATGCGAATAAAAGCTATGGGACAAGAAACAACATTGCAAAGATATGTATATATTAGGATGTAACCCGATTATTTATCCTGATAGAAACGTTTACGATCTGCTGCCAGTTACGTAATTTACTTAACATCAAGAACAATATAACAACAACAATACCAACAACCATACATCAACGACAATAAAACAACAACAATTACTTGTAGGTTACTTAAATTCTTAGTACTATTATTAACAAAGGCTCTTAGCAGTTTTTTTACAAATATTATAAATACCTATTACTGTTCACATACGTATTATGCGCTGATTCTCCTACATTATGATTAGATTTCATACAATTGCAGTCCACTGGACATAGGATCCCCCTGAGAAGTAATGCGCGATATTTATTAATACAACGCAACATTTAATATATTACTACTTCAATATTTTTATCAAGAGAATCTTTAAATGTAATCGCAACATTGCTTGCAAAACGCCAATAGCTTCTGACTTAGGCATAAAGTCTTGAAGCTGGCGCTAAATTGTGAAGCGCAGCGCCGCAGGTTACCGCGACGGACGCTGCACGGGACGCGTCACCTTGCCGGCTACACCGAGTTTATGTTAAACAATGTAGGTACGAGTACATATATAATGTACTTCTATTTTCCGCATATACCTGATGTACCCAACCGTTTATAAATAAAACAACATCAGAAATACGAAAACCGTCAAATTCCAAGCTAATTTTGTCGTTATGGGCATTTATTACAAAAGATCGTTTCATATTCATTAATCATTCTTACGTGTGCGACTGTCAATGTTGACGTAGTAAGCCTTTGTCTACGGACTGGTCCAATATCGTTGAATGGCAGCAGGTCTCCGGCGAAACCTGCGAGATTTATACGGCCGGACAGAGGATTACTTTGTCACTTTGCGTATGGCCGAGAATTGGCGCCATGATAATGTTGCTTCTGCTGCTACTCAGTAACTATAAATCTAAAGGTATAACCGGTGCATTGCAGATAAGTAAACTTTATGTAATAAATGTTTCTCACTTATTTTCCCAAGGAAATCTATTCATAATAGTTTATAAATATTTTTTTTCGCTATTCATTAATTTAAACGTTTTCTCCAAGGTGGGACATTTGTAAACCTGTAATCAGTATATTTTTGTTAACTTCTAACTTGGAGGTAACTTGGAGGTAATTCAAAGTGTACAGACATAGTCTGGCTGGGAGACCTATATACAGCAAAAGTTATTCTCATATAGAGAATGAATAACTTACCACCATATCTTATTTAATTTTTTCCCTCTCCCCCAATCGGATCTGACGATTACGAAATTTTGTAACTGTACATATATTGGTAATTTAAGGTCTTCATTAAGTTTCAAAGACGAAGTACGGATATTTTGCATGTATGTCAGTCAGATACAACAGCTTGAAATGGTTAACCATAGACAAGGAGACAGATTATATTATAAACAATCAAGGATACAAAAACTAGTTCCAGTAACCTTGGTTGTCGTAAGTTGGTTGTAACGAATCAGCTTAAAATTGAACTGCTTTTTCGGCAATAATAATGATAATTCATCAGAAACGTCAGCGTAACTGTAGAAAAATAATTATAACGTACATATGTGTGAGATATTTCAGCCAAAGCTCGTTCGTCCAGTAACAAAGGGCCAGTAAATTATTAATTGGGTCAAATGTACCGTTAAGATAATTGCCACCGTCGGGAAATAGTTTGACCGGTGACGAAGAAATACGCTTACGGTGAAATGAATAACGTTAAAATGGTGAAATAAATCGTAAAAATGTTCTTGTGATCGTCGTATTTACGTTGGTAGAATGCATTTCATCATCATAATCATCAGCCTATCTCAGTCCACTGCTGGACATAGTTCTTACCCAAAGAACCCCATTGCGCCCAGACCTCAGCTTGCCACATCCAGATTAAATACCGTGAATCCAGCTCCTACATATTGCAGTTGCTTTTTATCCGTGCTTGTAAACAATGCTTGTACCTACTGGCTTCAAGAGACACAAAACGTAAATACTATTAGCCTTTATCGCTGAGTTAGAATAAGTTACATATTGTTTTGGGTTGCAGTGATCATATAAGTAAATTGTTACTTTTTATTATGTAATGTTAAAAAGCGTTTTTATGTTAAAATAAAGTTAATACAAGTATTAGTTGCATCGTTTTGTAAGTCTATAAATAATCGGACAAAATATATATAAAATTATATGCAATAGTAACCAATTGATTCAAAGAAGTAGCTAAAGTTAAATCGAAGTGATCTCTAGTCTTCGCTCGCTTGCTGTAAGACATCAGATTCTTCTGGAACATTCCCGTAATTTATCACATCTACGCAATAATTCACGTCATTTACGCGACGCGAATTCTTTATAATTACATCGTATTTCATAATTCCAGCCGGTGACTAACTAGTAATTATTCCTCTGACTGTGACATTGTGTCAGCAACAAACGAAATTTTAATATAATTGGTAGTAATTTTAAGTCATTCTATTACGTTTCTCTTATATAAAAATAAGAATATTACAGTTGTGTTATTTATGAACAACACAATTCAGTGGAAAGTTTCTTTACTAATTTGACCACCTCCCAAAATCTCCCAAATCAATTTATTAAATAATATTCTCATATTTGTCATTACCTCGGAAGGGTCGTCGCGAGATGATATGTTTATTATAATAACAAATACAATATTCCAAGATTGAATATTACGCATAAATTACGAACATATCATACGAAAGGAAAACATTACTCACGGGAAACAAAATAAAGTATATGCAGTTCCAGACATCGATTAGCGGCCCGCGTAACCACCGATCCCGAAGGAATTTAATTAGAGACGTGTTTGTTTCAACGCTCTAATGTACAAAGGAAGCATGCCCGCCTCAAGAAGTATAGAGCGAATGAGTAGTTGGAAAGGACTTACTTTGAAATCGATATTGAAAAATGTTAATGGATACTATTATTGTGCAATCGAACAAAATAGAATAGATAACTAGTCAAGACTAGAAACTTCGAGACGTGAACAAGTGCGACTAATAAAGTTTCTAGAATTTTCTAGTACCTTGAACAGCAGCGCCCTCTGGTGTCGAGTAGCTGAACTACCCTGGTGCAATAATCTAGAATGCGACCTTTTTAGAAAATGATTCCAGAACTTTCACCCAAGTATAAAAGCAAGGCGTGTTCGGCTGGAAGTGCAGTTCGAATTTTTGATACAACGAGTTAACATACGCATACATAATTAAGTATCGGCGTAATTTATTTAATCGAATTCCGGGTCGTAATACTATTTATCGGTTATGACCAGCAGTGGTAGTGAACCTCACTATTATCTCGGGTGTTCTGGGTTCAATTCCCACTCAGAATATGTGTTTGTGTGAATAAGTATTCTTTCTATGCCTGGGTGGACAAAAAATTGTTTAAGTGTACATTTATATATATATGTGTAGTTTATTAGCTGTTTGTTTACCACACCACAAGTACTCTTGACGCTTACTTTGGGATCAGATGTCCATGTGTAGAGATGCCATAAAATATTTTTATACCAACATGACTACTTTACAGGAACGTCTTAGAATTACAAGAAATGAAAACCAATTAGCAATATCCCCGAACATGGGATCGAAACCAAGTCGCGCGTGCAACCACAACACTATCGAGTTTACCTGACAATTAATTAAATATAAGAATACTTAGTAAACAATAAATTGATATAACTGGCTACCCACAACCTATTTATCGTTCATCTAATAAGAGTGAACAGTCTGACGATTTAAATATGAACACATTAAAATCGTTGACAAAGGCACAAAAGGCTGAAATGTTACGAGGCAGTGTTTTATAAAATAAAAGCAGCAAAGCAGGTATTTTAAAATTTAATAGTAACAGAATAAAATACTAAATCAAGAGACAAAATAAACAGCGGAGAGAACCTCGTAAGTTCTGCGACGCGACCACAACAGAAACAATTTCATCATTCCCACTATTTTCGTGGATTTATTTAGTTTCGTCGAGAAATCAAATTTCCTCAACACAAAGGCAATTTACGAAAGTATTCGTTTGATGTTCTCGTCTTCCGAGTTCTGGTCTTTGTCAACTCGGCAAATTGTTCTTTAATAATGGTTAGTATGTATTACATTCGCATTTTTTTGTCGTCTCACCTAATTAATAAGTTCGAAAGATCCAAAAAACAAGTGTTACGAAATAAATAAATGCTTGATGCTATGAACGCGAAGTGTTATGTTTGTTGGTCTACATTAAGACAGTTATAATGTCCGAAAATGAAGATGAGAAGAAAAAAAGCAGGATTTAATGTACATATGAATGTGAGGCAATATTATTTTCTATTTTCATTCTTCCATAGTAGATTCCAACAAAGACTTGTTACCTGTACTATATGAAACATTTCTGCAATACATTTCTTGTCTGCAGAGACGACACAGCCGTATTGGAAGACCACCTGCGAGGAGGTGAATCGAAACTTTGATTATGTTGGCAAACTTTCCGATTAGATTTTAAATTAGAAAGTAACAAAAAAAGGAAATTGTTACAATCGCTAAGAATTGACCTGTTCTCGATATAGCAAGTTGCACGTCAGTATTGTCAATGACCAGGTGCAGAAGTAAATTGACCTCGAACGAATAGTAATTACCATGCTGCGTGCAGGTATATTTGATGCGTTTATGAGATAAAAAAAATATATTCCGAAAGAGCCTTGGAAACAAGCATAGTAGTGAAAAGAGAATGATGAATACATACAAACACATCAGATATATACGACTCCAAGACGATATAATAATAAAAGAATAAAAAAAATTATTTTCAAATTTAACTTAATTTTTAAATATCAGCGCAAAATAGATAAATTTATACAAAAAGGAAAATATCTTTGTAGCCAACAAAGCTTGCGCGGAATCACCCACCCGAAGAAATTCGAACATTTTGTTTGAAGTAAGGTGGAAGGCACTTCCTTGGTCACAATTCTATACGTCGCTCGCATAGAATGGGATTGAATCAGTGGAGGGAAGATTGTCGCCTTATACCGGTGAAGGAAGAATGAAAATAGAAATCCGGCAAGTGTGATAGAATATTGATACACGGGTTCAGTATATATTTTTCATATGTAAAAGCATGACACACAGCCAGACGTCGACCTGATGATAAATGTATACCAAAATATGTACTTGATCCGTACTTGATCAGAGACACTGTGCTCTTTCTTAAAGCATGTCTCATTCTAAGATTCCAGCCATGAAAAGGTTAGATGATTACGATGGTAACGTAATATCACGCCTGTTATTCCCGAAGAGGAAAGCAGAGGAGGTTAATACACTCCCACGTTTCACCAGTAACGTTTAAATCTCACTATGAAATTTCCAAATAATAAAATGTGTACTTGAGATTGGTTCTCTCGTAGCGTACAAAATGTATGATTCTAGTTAACAATTTTATATAAAAACGAAAGAATCAATATATCCACCTAATCTCTATTTGTATAAAAGAAATCCTCCAAACTACATACCGACAATCTTCGGCGGAACCCTAAAAAGCAATTCGCATCAAGCGAATGGATTCGCGCTAACGGCGGGGAATCTAGGAAATTAATGTATTCAGACAGAATATAACTGCAGTCTTCATACTCAGCTATTTCCATTGTCGGATCGCATTCATTTGGTTAATAGCTCCGCTCTTGTTCCTTGTCGCGCGTTTGACGAAAGTGGTTTTTAGGTTGTTCGAAAACTTTACATTAACAAGTCACCAAAATCCACGGCATGAAGAGAATAGATTGGAAGACAAATCGAAATGTCCATATGTCATGAGTTTTCAAATCACAATCAACATCAGTGAAGACATTTTTCCTTCATGTGTCTTTAATTAGGTTTAAACACAGACGTAACATCACAGCTGCAATCCCCGCAGGGGTGGAAAGTAATGAAATAGGTGGTAAACGTATTGTAATGTCGGACACACATTCAGACTGTGAGCCATTACTAGAAGTTTCTACTGGAAAATCTGAGTTAAAAAATCGTATAGACCCAGACCAGGGAGCTCAAGACCTGTCGACAACTATGTATAAATACTCAAGTATCCTGTCAACTTTGTAATAAAAATACTTAGGTACGTGGCAATATATTAAGGACGTCAA
>DWEI01006412.1:0-10111 GCA_018245875.1 Mysoria ambigua | reverse complement strand
CTCGCCCGCGCCGCGTTCAATTTTATTTATTATTTGCAACTGGTCAATTAGATCTGTTTATCACGTTATATGTGCCCCTGAGCCGATCAACGTTTTTGTAACATTGATAACCATCTAATGGAATACATAACGCCGCACATGTTTCATCTTTGCAAAAAATCGATGCCGGACGCTAAAACTGGGCTAATACATTAACAAAAAGGTGTCGTTCTCTATGTAGTCGATCCATCGCAATTTTGAACGCTCGCTATGTGCCGACTCGCAATCACTGAATCAGTAATGTACATCGAAGTGCAGTAACGAGGCGTTCTAATTTGTATACACATACAAAACTAAATATTTTATTCGAGGTCGTGAACATTCAGTGTCTTTAAACGGCTTTTGTTTTTAGATACTTATAGGTATGGTATGATACAATCAATTTACAAGCACATGTATATATTGTTCGTCGTTTTAATCGTACATACCTATCGGCGTACATTGTTTTTGAAGTTTGCGATAAAATGTAAATATTTACTGAAATTTGTTCTAAAACATTATTGCAGAGGAGGTGGATCGCATTTATTTTTACCAGACTTCAAAAAAGAGTAGGTATTTTTTTTAAGTTTGTTACCTCACAACTGTCGACTGGGTCAACCGATTTACATGATTCTTTTTTTAATTGAAAGCGGGTCCTTTTCGTGTGGTCTTATTTGGTGCAGTTCTGACAATGGTACTCGTGAGAAAACCATATGTCTTAAATTTACATTAAGAATGTGCGCGACAAATGAGTGAATAATTCAATATTACCTTAACCGATTTCGATGATTCTTTGTTATTGTAAAGTATGGGTAGTTTGATGACAATTTGGTTAGATCATGGGATTCATGAAAAAGTAACGGAACTCGTCAATTCTTATTGGTAGACTAGCGACACACGGCCGAATGTGTTATCGGTTATCCGGACATTTGAGTCACCCGCCGTGCTGTCGATGTGGTCAAGTGACTGTCGCAGTCGTATGTGACGGTCGTCGGGACCCGTCGCTTTGTTCAACTTTACCAGCAGAGTCCCGTTTAGGAAGCACGTTTACTAAGCTTACCCATAATTAGATAAATTAGTAACTTTAAATTTACTAAAGTTAAAAAAATAAACGAAATTTTTAACAAAAAAACTTCTAGAAAACTATTTCAAAACAATTTAATATGGACTAAAAAGTAAAAAAAAATATTAGATTTTCTTCTATAACTGAAAAAAGTCAATCACTTTATTACGTTAATATAATATAGGTACAATTATTGTTATTTTTGCTGTCGGAGTCAGCCCAGGGAAATACCACAATAAACTTAAAATAATAATACGAGAATACTTCAAGATTTCTTTAACACATTAAATTTTATACGAACGACAATATACCGCGAGTAGTTGCCTACTGCGACAGCATGCCGATATCTACTTGAACCCATTCACGAATTAATTTTTAATTTACCTATCTCGCCCACATACCTCGACTGACACCGACTCCAACAAGAACAATAATTGTACCTACATTATATTATCGTGATAATTCCTGCCGCTGGACGCCGTCCTCCTGTCACAGTGCCGTGTGTTATACGAACCTAATCATTTGCTTGCGTGTGTCACACTGTTGACGATTCAATAGACGTTTAGTGCAACGAGGCTCACAACTGTGGAGCCCTATGTCCTATTCAGCGTGTCCTAATGCCCGTTTTTCTTTTATTCCAGCCCCAGCGGCACGGCACTGAGCACGTATCCGCAACTCCGGGACTACCTTCAGACGGCCGGCACCTGCAAGTGCGGCCTACCGTGCCCTTTGAGACCGGAGACTGCCTTTAGTTTCGATCCCAAGGTAAATGTCTAAGGAAATTAAGTTACATACTGCTCGCGTTACTGTCACGAGCTCCGAACAGATAGACGCGATGCCGCTCGGCAAGAGATGCCTCGAGGAAGGTCAAATTAGGGAACTCTCTTCTTATTTTAAGTTTGCGTTTTTATTTGGTAATTATTTCTTGCTTCTTTGTTGGCCTAAATCAACGCTAAAGAGCAAAGGATTCTTATAATGACAATTCCCAATCTGCATTAGCTAGCGGACACCTACCACTTCCCACTGCGATCTCCATCAAGTATGTGTTTGCAAAACGTTGCCGCGCCGCCCGTCTACTTGGAAAAGGAATGCCGTCGTCTTTTAGTCGCCGAGGGTTCCACATCCCGTCATGGTCCCATGTCCGAGCCGTTTCGGTCGGGTCTCATAATTATGCACACATCAAGAGATTCACTGCAAATACTCTACATTTAAATAGAACATGTTTAATTGCGACTTCTTTAACGGCGTTTCGTAATGAAACACGTTTTTGTCTCGCTTATAATTTATAGCACCAGCGTGTCGGCTGTTATTAAGTAATTGTAAATGCTGCTCATATTTTATTTAAACTTCAAGGCCACAGTCAATTATTCAAATTGTAAACCGAAGGTTTATATTTCAATTCAATATTGTGGACTCATTTGAATATATTACAATTCCATCGGTCACCAGTGGACGGACAGATTGGATTGGATTCACACCATTTGGTGTTGTCCGTTATGTGTTTATATAATCGGCGATTGATTTCTTTCGTGTTGTTCTTTATGTTTAAACGTTTGTATTGCACAAAAGTCGAATGTCGATAGTGCTGCTTCTGATTAGTGATACGTTGGCAGTAAAGTAGTACAAATGAAACGAGGAATATTAATTGGTATTGCAGTAACGACTGTGTGGATGTCGCCTTGGCCTGCCGCGGCCCGCCTCGGTGTCTGCGTACCGCCGCACAGCTCGTTACTATGTCGCTTTAAAAGGCGTTTTGTTTTCTCTTCTGTTGTAGTTTTTTGAGGCACATTGATTGTCCCTGGTATGAATATCGATAATATCCTGTTTATGATTCGAAAATGGTAATGATTTTTAATAACTATTTATTGTTGTCGTTCATGTCACTGTTTGTACTCCGACGAATAATTTTTCTAAACCCTATGGCTCTATGGTAGTTTAAACGTCTACTTTGTTTTAGTTTACACTCATCTTTTGAGTGTACTAAAATTAATATTAATAAAACTAAAGTGTTTCAAAACATTGCTCGATGGGAGATAACGCAGTAAACAACGCCTCAGTTACGCAGTAGGCGCGCCACGTGTCGCCAGCGACAAGACGCAGCGGCAGGCCGCGCGGCCGACCCGCGCAGTCATTCGGAGCACACGGACGGGCATTGCCTAATAACCAACGAGTGAGTCGTTATGGCGCGCCCCACTTCGTCTTAGGCCGTGGCCGCACTCGGCGCGCACTCGCCCGCCCGTTGCTGCAGTGATGTTCTAATCGAGGCGCACATGCAGCGAGTAGCCGACTAGCGCAGTGTTTTGTTGTGATCGAGTTCGTACGGCTCAACTGTACATACCGTTCCTAATTTACCACTGTGGTGTTAATCGGAACTTAATAGTCGCTATGTTTAGCGACGGCATACACGCACCGCGAGCGAGCGCCGCGCCGCGCCGTCGTCTGCTTCGCTAATTCACACTGACGAGATTTGTATCGCAGCGATCGAACAATTATAATTGAACCTTATATAGTGAGCGACGTTTCGCTACTTGATATTTTGTAATTCACCAACCGAACTGGCTGAATAATCGAGCCGCGGCTTATGAATCACCACAACAGTATCCGTAAATGTTTCTAGTTTTATAAAACGGTAATATCTGGGCATAGGCGTGTAGTAAACTCCCATGTTTCAGTTAGGTTTTGTCCCACTAAGGAATAGATGATGAGCTGACTGCCATGCACCGGGCAGGAAAGTCAGACTCGGAGTCACTTCTAGAAAATCTAATAGTATCTGACGGGGGGTGTGCTCCCAGGACCCGACCCGATTCCGATCTTTAGTCACGCTTGCGACCACCACGACCGAGCCAGTTAAAATAAATTTATATTATAGATTTCATTGTTTTTCTAACGCAGTATCCTTCGATTACTTGATTGATACGCTTTAGTGTTGAACGGCAATATACGTCCAAACGAGACCGTGTACAACGGTCGTGGTCGGTGACGGCCGGCCGCCTCTTTGTGCGCGCGCTGTCCGTGCGGCGATAGGCCGCATAGGCGATGCCCGCGCGCACGCGTGCGACGGACGAGTTGATTCTGTCAAAGCTCGCTGCGACCTCCTCGCCTCGCCGCTGTGTGCACTTGAAATGTACAAATTGCACGGCAGCCCGGCGGGGGAGGGCGCCGCCCCGCCGCGCGGCCCCCGCCCCGCCGCGCAGCCCCCGCCCGGCGCTCGCTCGTCGCCTCCTCTTTGTTCCGAGCGTTCGTCTTGAGATGCACTCGACGTGATCTCGATTTCACATTCAGCGGGGGCACTGAATCGATCCATTCGTATCTTTTCGCCTTGTCAGCGCCGGGTGAAATTCCGAACATGTACTTCAATATCTGCTGCGGTTCTGATTGAGTTCAGTGCATTATGTGAGGAGTTCACTTCGACAATTTACTCTCTAATAACAAATATTCTGCGTATGATGTACGGCGCCGCTGGCTGCCGCAGCTGACGCACAATGGTTGCTCAAACATTCGTTAGTTCGCGTATACTATTTCAGTCGTCATACAGTACTATAATGCACACAACGAAAAACAAAACTTTGAAATGATAATAAAGCACTATTTCAAAGTTTTGCTTTTCATTGTATTGGCACTATATTTAAATATAATTATCACATAAAAAATAAACAAAAATCAATTTACCGTTAAAATTACTTATACATATCATATGATATAAAGAGAACTTAAGTTATATTTTGTTTCATGGCTGAAAAAGTAATTTTAAATTGTTTCCAATTGTAGTATGCTGGACTAGACGGATGTACTCCGAATGACATGGATTTTTAATCGTTAACAAATAATAAATTTATCCACGTTAACCGGAAAATGGCAGGTAAATATTCATGGCTTTTTTTGCGAACGCTCTCAAATTCGCGAAGAAGTCAAGATATGAATACAAAAACGCACTGTTCACTTTTTGCGCTCGATACTTGATAGATGATAATTTTTCGTTGGCCACGATAACATACCTAATATTTCAAGCAGTCACAATATTTGCCAATGACAGTTTAGTTTGCACATTGTCTTAATGTTGTTCGTTAAAGGTTGTTTTCAGAATTTATACCGCTACGTATATATATTTTAAAAGAGGTGAAACGGATCATAAATATTTTTCAAATGCCCAATGAACACGTACATGATTTGAGTATGGCTGCGATGACCACATGTCTGTCTATTCGTATATTCGTGTTCGGCCGCGACACTAGCGACTGTCGCATTGAGCCGGCCCGTCGCCAGGTGCCAGCGTCGCTATATGCCTGTGTTTTCCGTACATTTATCATCTGTGATTGCGTTACTTACAACTCTGCCGATCCTCATACATATTTCAACGGAGGTGTTGTGTTTTGTACGTGTCGAGTTCTCCAGTAACGGATGCGAGCACCGAATGTTAACTTGAAAGGCCGAGGTATGTTAACTTGAAATACTCTTGATTGGCTAGCAGCGATTTAATCGGCGCAAAAAGTTTACATTGTTGCTATGGGATTGCATTGTGTCGGCTTTGGCGGAGCCCGAGACGAGGCCCGCGGCTGCCGCGTGGCGCCACGGGTCCGGTGACATTTGACGATCGATCAAGGTTGGGAGTCCTCGCCTTGTTGTCTTGTGCCTGAATTCGATCAATCCTTAAAAAGAGTTCTCGAGTTTCAAGAAACGACCCCATATCGATATGCTTTAAAAAATCGATCGATTTTTAAGGACATACATATGTACCTACCAATATACTACAATGAGTATCCGTTATGTACTCTGAGTTTATTTTTATTTTCGCAATTGGTTTGGCAAAAATACTTTACAACTTATTATACATTTTTGCAAATTATCCATTATACTGCATGACTAGGTAGTAACAGAAATTGAGATGATGTTCAAGTATAACGATCAGTCTGTTGCAAGTGAGCGTCCGCGATCAGAGCGCGGTGGGTACGCGACAGTGTGATGGGCCGCGACGAGGAAATGAAACTGCGCAGTCTCCGAGCGCGCGCGACTTTCACGCGGCGCGCGGTGAAAGTGGCGGCGGCGCCGCGCTCGCGGCATTCCGATCCGATAGCGCCTCACCGTCACCCGCCAAGCCCTCCGGTCTGTTCCAACTGCTCCCTGATGAGGCGGCTGCGGATAAGCTTATTGCATTTTGTTTATCATTTTTAAATTCTTTTACTCCTCCGATATGATGATATCTGCCTTATAGCAGCAGTGTTCCGGTTTGAAGGGTTTGGTAAGGGTGACATACTATTTCGAGGCATTCCATCTTAGTCCTCAGGGGTAGAAGTGCACCTGTGGTCGACTTATCTGGGGTTGATTACAGATGTCCATGGGTGGCAGTAGCCATTTATCATCAGGTGGACTGCATGCCCGTCCTTTACTTCCGTATTATAAAAAAAATACGAGTTTTTTAAGGAACCTCTTGCAACCGTACAATATGTTTATTTATCAAACGGTCCATACATATTAATAATAACATTTGCAATATGTCCGCGACACGACAATCGGAATGGGAGCAAAAAGGCGGCTTAATTGCTTTGGTAAAAAAATCGGCGACAAGAGCGCAGCACATGTGTGATGGTGATGTGTTTCGGCACACTAATTAGCCGGCCGCTGGCGGACGCGCTCGGTGTGCTGCTGGGTCAGCGACAGTCGCAGGACCCTCGCCAGCGGGAGAGTCCGGCGGCGCGGCGCACGCGATGCGCGCGGCCGGCGGCGTCGCGCTCCGTCGGCGCCGGCTGCGGCTGCGGTCGACTATTGTAGCGCCGAGATCACTCGCACCCTGCGCCACTGCTAGCCGGCTTTATTGTTTCGTGTATGACATTCCGGCAAGCGACTTTTATATAGAGTTGCAGGAGCCTGTGCATTAATTAATTACCGGGGATGTTATGGATATACGGGCATAACTTGGAGATTAAGACCCCGAACCAGTACTACAATTCGAGTTATTAATTTAAAGAGTAATTCTAATTTAGTCTGGGATTTGAACACTGAACCCCTAGTGTCCTAGGCAGCCACTCGACCAATGTGGCCGACGAAAATAAGGGAACATAAAGATATTAATACGTGCCATAAAATCACAAGTGTTTTATAATATTGTTACATAAGCGCAATAGCCGTTTAGTGTGATTCATTGGCGGCAGTAAATGTCACGCCGTGTTCCGGTCGGACGTGGCCGATAATAAAAGTAAGCCTGTTTCGTGCTGCATAGAGCAGTATAATAAAAAAAAGTGACGGCCTAGTGGTTTATGATTCGGATCCGTGTCCCGGGAGTCCTGGCTTCAGCTCTTGGTGCGCATTACGAACCTCATTACGAACTATCTGGCTTTTAACTGAACAATGGAGATTACTTGATTCGAACGTTCGCCTTAGTATAGAAGAAGGCGCGTGCGTCGCAGTGGCGCGCAGCGTGCGCCGCGCGGCCGGCGTCCGGCGCGCGCGATGTGACGGCAGCGTGCGGTAGCCCGTGTCGGGCGCATCTATTAGCGTAGGCCGTACCTTACACCAGATTACATTTAACACACACACACACACAAATGTTGGATACAGGAATATTAGATTTTTAAATTTAGGCTTTCTAGAAGAGGCCAGTGTATAGCAACAGATTCACCACTTATCCCACAGTGGGACGTAAAAGTAACTGCTAAAGCGTGCAAGTGTATTACTCTCCTTTGCCTACCTCTCGTTTTATTACTCTATAAATTATAACGGGAGCGTCGCGTGGACGGTGACGTTGGTGAATGCGTTACGACGCCCCTCTTGTGTTACGTAACTTCACGCCTGTAATCCCCGAAGAGGCAGGCAGAGGAATGCAGAACACTCCCACGTTTCACCTGTTACGTTTACGTCCCACTATGGAATAGGTGCTGAGACTATTGCCATGCATCGGACACATATCCAGACTCCGAACCACTACCAGAATTCAAATTAGATTTTCTAGGAAAAAAAAATCTAATTAGAAAATTTTGTAGCGTTCGACCCGGGAATCGAACCCGGGAACTCCCGATTGGCAGTCGCACTTGCAACCAACACGACCAACGAGGCAGTCACCTTCAATTATATACAAGCAAGTTCAGTATCCGCCTCGAAATAAATCGTTAATGCCCGATACCATTACAGATATTAATTGGATATGGAAATATTATCCTAGATTTGTAGTCGATTTGCATCTGATCTGAATAACGAGATAATGTTGCTAGCACTTCGTCTGGCTGAAGGTTTCCATTACTAACGCGGTGTTGTCGTGCAGCAGTCACGCAGCCCGACTATAATTTAGTTTATAACTGTATTGTATGTTGTTACTAGTGTATTGATTGAAGGTAAATTGCAAGTGGCATACTAATGTAATGCAGAGCCCATATCTCCGTTGAAAGTTGGCAGTAAGTTTGGTACTCGGCGAACGGCGGTGATGGCGAGCGCCCGACTCCCTGCGTTTTAATGAAGTGGACCATAACATAACACCAATGAATATAGTTTAAGAAGCAATGTGCACACTCCGCACGTCCGTCCTTGCTGTTGTCCATATTGAACTTTTATGTTTTTCGTAGTAGAGATAATTATTTTTAACACGCAAATAAGAAAAATATTAACACAATTCGAGATAATGACCGATATTGTAACTGAACGCTTCCTATATCCGTGAACGCGTCGACGTTCCGTCTCGTGGTGGAGTCGCTCGCGCGCGTGCAGCTGGCGAATGTTGCGGTGTGCGGGCATGGGTGCGCGGCTCGCGAGGACGTGGACAGCTATCAATTGGCGAAGACTCAATATGTGTCAATATGAAACGCGTTTACCCTCGAGAGTCTTTTAGTAGATTGTGATGTCGTCCAATGAGTTCTTATCATCACAATGTGTAATATAACCATTGGTAATTAATATCTTGACGCTACGTGCTACAAATTGGTATATTTGTAATATGTTTTCGTATTAAATATCACAAATGCAAGCAACATTTGATCTTTTGTCAAGGCGTCGTTACAAAAGAGGCAACGCACCGATAAATTAATAAAATTGTTTTATTATTGTAATAACGTTAAATTACAAGAAACATGACTTTGTCGCGCTCTCTGCGACGGGTCTCTGATCCCTTTGTGTTAAATGCGGCGTCAAATTCATCAAATATGTCTCTTTTGTTTCGGGGGTTGCTCTTCTACATTCATAAAATAACCTTTGACCTTACTCCGTACCACGGACACACAAGTTGCATAACAAAACTGCAATAATATACTCGTAATCTAATCTTGTACGACAGAGTTCAACACTTGTCATTGCCATTAAACTTTCGAATTGAAATCGCTCTACGACTAGTCTTCCTGACTTGTTTGAAGAATACGACGGGGCCGGCGTGTCCGCGCGCAAGGCCCTTCGCTGGCGTCTCGCGCGACCAGCGGATCGCGCTACACTCGTCGTAGCGGCGTCTGTCGTCTGCAAGGCGCGCGCTGCCTATGGATCGTCAATTTGAGATATCTTAAAATACGATTGCAGTTTTAATGCACTTTATATTGCACATGCACACATGTAGACACGTTTTTATCATCCGTAACGTAACATCGCGCCCGTAATTCCTTAAGAGATCAGTGGAGGAGTGTAGTTTACTCCCACGATTTACCAATGAAAAATTGAATATTCGCGTTCGCGTTCGCCAATGTCGTTAGTAAATATTCATTAGGTGACATTTATTCATCGGTAAACTTATCGTAGGACGCCCTCCGGCTAGGTGGAGTGACGATATACGAAAAGTGGCTGGGAGTGGTTGCATGCAAAGAGCTGAAGATAGAGCTCAGTGACGTACTATTGGAGAGACCTATGTCCAGCAGTGGACGGGAACAGGCTGACAATGATGACGATGATGATGATGATGACATTCGTTACACCACTAGCGTCTATATATTAACGTAAAAAGGAAATCGTATTAATTTTATTATTATTAAGTTAAACTAACCATTTGACTGCCTCGTTGGTCGTGTTGGTTGCAGATGCGACTGCCGATCGAGAGGTCCCGGGTTCGATTCTCGGGTCGAACACTAC
>DWEI01006411.1:0-10111 GCA_018245875.1 Mysoria ambigua | reverse complement strand
GACTACGGCCTTAACACTCTCATTCTGAGAGGAGACCCATGTTCCAACAGTGGAACGATAAAGGGTTGATATCGATACAGAAGCTGTCATGTGTCACATTTACAAAGGTCTCATTTTTGAGTTAAAAATACCGCGCTTTGCAATTAGTGTTTATTAACTTAAAAAGTGTTTAAAGACTCAAAAGTGGTTTGTATCTACTGACGTGGTATTGTAATTTACTAATTATGATCCTGTCATCGTTAATTTAGTAAGTGTTGAAGAAAGCGCAATAAATACTAGTAAAATTACGTGCGAAATATGTCATAAGAAAACTTGCCGGATGGACAGTATAAAAAGGATATTCATGGCAAAATTTCCACTAGATAAAAATAGGTGAGTATTCATAATATTATATTGTGATTTATATTAATGGTTTTAATAGACTCACAGAAAATATTTGTTTTTTAGTTCCACCATATAGTTCGTAGGTAAACAATAGTGCTACCTGTCAGTTATCGATAATCTGATATATTTCAAACTCAAAAATAATTATTGAAAATAAGTGTTGATTACATATGTACGCGCCGTAAAACCCAACATTCTTAAAAATCAAATAAGCGGAGTGATAAATAAAATAATCAGTATTATCTCTTTTCAGATGTCGTGGATTTGTGCTGAGCATAAAACAATAATACTCGAGCAATTATTACATCGAATACCTTTTTATTAATCCGCAATGAACGTCGAATAATTAATAGATCATTTGCATTAAGAGAAGAACAAACTTCAAATAAACTAAAGAAGGCTCAATTGCAAAGTCTTGCTAAATAAATAATTTATTATTCATTTCAACAACTTTTAGCTTGATCGGAGTTGTTTAATTTATTTACCTTTGTTTACTTATTTACCTTAATTATTTTTAAATGAATAAACACATTTTTACTAATAACATGTCTTATTTCTGTTGGAATAGTATAATTTAACTGTAACGTAGTAATTCACCTAATCTGATTTTGTCGATATCGATAGTTATTTAATCAGCGATCAGTGCATCCCTATGCCTCTCCGATGACAATGCTGACAACCAAATAATGATGAAAATTAGTATATTCTTGTTGGTATGAACTCACCATGCACGTTTCATACAAAGTTGAAGATCTTACAATTTCTATGGGAGATTCGTCTCTTATTTGCATACTCTTTGGTCATATTCAATGTGTATAAGTGCTATAAGTTGGCACACTACTTTAATCATTTTATCAGTAGCCTGGCTCATATATTAATTTTCCTTGCATCAGTATCAAAATAAATAATAATAATAATCAAAATAAGCATGTTAAAATGGAACCGAATCCACAGCAAAACATAATTAATCTATGTGCAAACCATAGACTTAACTAAACTAGTATTATCTGTGCATTGAATTTCATGTTGTGTTTTTACAAATTGAGTAGTTTCTAACGTTGTAAAAAATTGCATTGTTGTCATCATATTAAAAAATCCTTACAGTGTTTGTATTCTAAATTTTAGTTGCAGTGATTACTTTTAGACATACGTGTTACTACCGACCGTTCACATTTGTAAATGTCCGTCATGAATTTTGTAGTGTTTACATCAACGTTGTTCGGTAATAATACCGTGCCTTCTAAATATGGCTTACTACAATGCCGGCAGTGATAAAAATTTGAAGGGCAATAGTGATTACGCTGATGATAATTCTATTGTCGACGATTTGTCCATAATACCATTTGAGAAGGATAGCTTTGGTATGTGTGATGGGTTCAGTTTTCAGCATGTTGACATGGTTAGGGAACTCCTGTTTGCTCTACAAATTTTAATACCACTGTGTTTGTGCAAATAGTAACAGGAACCATTTATAATTACCTATGGGTATTAAACTTTCAATATAATTAATTGCATTTTTAAAAGTCAAAATTTGATTCGTGTTTCACACCACTTCATTAATTTTTTTATTAAATGACTTTCAAAGTCCTATTGTTTGATGTAAAATTGTGTGTTTCACTATTATTATTAATTTTTTACGAAATCTTTTGTCTCACGAGCCCTTCAGCTTTCTACCGAATGACTCTGGTCTGTATAATAATGCGGAAATCTAAGATATACAGATTATTCCCGATGCTTTCTTCATTGTTACGATAAGTAATAATTAATTGTAAAGTTGTAATTCTTAACTAAAGAGAGTGGCTTAATTTTAAACCACTAGTCAAGTAATAATAACACAAATTATGATAACAAAGAATTATAAAATGTGTAGAGTAATAAATACATTTAACCATACTTTAGGGGTTACAGGCCATTGTAGGTTTTAGGTTCAGGCTGTTCACATAGGAGTGCATAATTCTAATAATTATGATCACCTATAATTATTCTCTTAATGTCTAATTGGTGCTTACCAAACCCTATATGAACTTCCACAAATTTTTTTCCCTCCTCTACTTTTTCCTCCACAAATCTCATAATATGCCATTAATAGCCTGCCTTTAAATTGGTGGTAGAACCCTCTGTGGTTCGACTCCGGCAGCACCACCACCACACCTATTTCTGCCTTATATCAGCAGCGTTAAGCGCTGCTGTGTTCTGGTTTGAAGGGTGTGGTAAGGGAGACATACTTTTTCGAGGCATTCCAACTTAGTCCTCAGGGGTAGAGGGGCATCTGTGGTTGATTTATGTGGGGTTGATTACAGATGTCTATAGGTGGCAGTAGCCACTTACCATCAGGTGGTCTGCATGCCTGTCCTCTACTTCCTTATTATAAAAAAAAAAGTATTCATTATGCCATTACTGCCTTTCAAAAGATTTTTTAAAACAATGTTTTTTATACTATATTACCCTTAAAGACCTCATGCTTTCTTGCTACTGTCTTCCTTAGATCCTTTGACAATGAATGTATCAATGTATCACTAAGAATATTGGTATTGAATTATGGTTTAACCAATTTATGTCAAGCCAGTGTAACTTTCAATAAAACAATGTAATTGTTATTCAGTAAAATTGTTGTTAAATTTATATTCAAGAACAATGAAGTTTGTGTATTTCAAGAAGTTTATAATTTGAAATATGTTTATAATTTGAAAAATATGAACATACCTGTAATCACAGAAAATACACTGTATCACTAGTTACATTAAGCTTCTTCAAGGTACAGGTGATGAGCACAGAGCTATACATTAGGCTCAAATCTAGACTTCAATCCACTACTGGTCATTCCAATTTATAAAAATCTAACAGTACCTAATCTGGGACTTGAATCTTGGACTTCTGAATCAGCAGTCCCAATTGCAACAAACACATCAAATAGGCATTAATATTAAAATAATATTTAATAAAGCATTGAAATGGGAAAAAAATATATTTTATGGATTAAAAAAATATGATTGATGACCAGATCATACAATTACAATACTACCACATTCAGCTTAGTAAAAAGTGCATGATAAATTGATATTCCTATTTATTTCTTACGTTGAAGGAAGTATATATGAGGATGTTCTAACGATAGTGGTATTTTGTGATCCAGTTTGAAGTTTGGAATGCCTAAAGTGGCATTCTTGCCTAAGAATGCCTAAAGTGGCAAACACTTGGTCTTGTCAATTGACTAAGACTTTATCAAGGAGAAGCAATAGTTGTGTCTGTTTCTATGATTTTAGGCATGATTTAGGTGTAAGATAGACCACAGTTGCTGCTAGTGTACTTAGTTTTTTTCCAGTAGCTTAAATTATTATTATGACATTGTATCATGCGTAGACACGATTCATAAAGTATTGAGTGCCCAATACAGTTGTCATGACATATTGTTAACCTTCTAAATTTATCATTTACATCCCAACATTATGTTGTATCTAAACATACGATCATATCTGTAATTCTAATTCTGCCTACCTCTTCGGGATTACAGATGTGAAGTTTTTTTATATCTAACTTTAGAAGTGAATACCTATAGGTAGAATACACTGTCATATTTGACCAGTTACATTTATATCCCGCTATGAAATAGGCAGTGGGCCTATTGCCATATACTATGTTGTTGTTTTTTTGTTTATTTCAGCAATATGTGAATTGTGCGGGTTTGTGGGTCGCCGGTGTCAGTTCTATGTGCGCAACAACAAGTTCTGTTCATTGAGATGTGCTTTGAGTAGCAATAGACGGCGCAACTGTTCCTGGAGGTTCAAGCTCATGGAAGGTGCAGAACACATGGCAGGGTTAATACCTCTTGAACCATTGCCCCAATTGCAACATTGGCAGACTTCATTTAATGAATTACAGGTACATTACATTCTCTTCTGAACATGTTATCATTCCAATGTTACACCACAAGTCTCGGAATAAGATGGTCAAGGCCAGAGTCTACCATGCTGGCCTGGTGTGAGTTGGTAAAGTTCACACACCTCTTAGAGAACATTTTTTAATGATATCTAAGGCATGCAGGTTACCTCAAGATGTTTTCCTTGACAGTTATAACTAGTGATATTTAAATTGAAAAGTGAAAAGAAAACTGAAAGGCTGAATTTCATATCACCTCGCTATCACTCCTTACATAACATACATATAAGAAACAAAAATTGAAACTGGACTGTTTTATAAAAAGAGAACTAAATCTTTTTTTAGTCATGACAATTTCTTAACTAATTAGGTAGCTATAATTTATTTATATAATTCTCAGCTCAGTTTGAATATTGGTAGCAAGATATATTTTATTATCACCATAATTCTCCTGTCCAAGTTCACTTCTAGACTGAAGCGTCTCTTGAGGGTTTATTGCCTATAGTCATCATGCTGGACAGGTGGGTTGAGGATCAAGAGCACAGTTTATTATATGATTTGTGTAACTACACATATACAGCCTGTGTGTTTAGTCATGACTATATATTTTAATATTGTACATCATTATAATGAAAATGTAATTCATTAATGAATCTTTAAATTCCAGGCTGGACCCATAAAACAGTCTGCTGCGTTGATTGCAAATAGCTATGAATGGAAAGATGAGCTTTTTGGTTGTGACTTTCTTGCTGCACCTGTTAACTTGTTCAAGCATGCCCCGCTTCATGAAGTTTCCACATTTGAAGGCATGAAAGTAGAAGTCAAAAGTACAGAATCTGAGCATAATTCTGAGAAATATAATGATTACTTCTGGGTTGCGACTGTTTTAAAGGTATATATAAGAAAATTTACTCACCCAAACTATTCTAGTTTTTCATACTAGCTTCTTATCCTACATAAATATATTGCCACAATGAATAATGTCTTATTTTTATTTAGTATTATTTGAACAATATTGGTTGTACAATATCCATTGTAGAACAATATCGGTTTTCATAGATGTTATTAGTAATACATGCTTATTTTAAGAACCCAGTGTGGATAAATTTACTTGGTACTAAATGAACCTTACTAAATACTAAATTAAATATACCTGAAAATGAACCTTACTAAGTATTAAATAAAATATAATCCTTGGAAGTGGACACGATAAAAACGTATGTGGTGTAAGAATTGTGTACATGATTGTATTTGTGTTGTTGGCACAGGTAAAAGGTTACATGGGTCTATTACGATATGAAGGATGTGGAAGCGATGACTCAAAAGACTTCTGGGTGAATTTGTGTTGTTCCGAAGTCCACCCTGTTGGCTGGTGCGCGACGCGCGGCAAACCCATAATTCCACCTCAAAGCATAGCCGATAAATATACAGACTGGAAGAAGTGAGTTGTGGTCCTTCATCAAATATTAACGTTTCAACTATCAACAAATGTTTTGTTTATTATTATAAGAAGAAAGTATTAAGCTTGAACTTCATGTATTTCAAGATAACAAACATGTCTACAGTTTAAACTAGAGGCAAAAAGCCTGTATAGATACAATACCTCTGGTCACTTGTTGATAGCATCTCTTATTTCAAATATGTGTAGCTCTGGTGTCAGTTAGGTTTGTTGACACTGTCTTCTTTTGGTATTTCAGATTTTTGGTGAGACAGTTAACAGGTGCTCAGACATTACCAGCAAACTTCTACACAAAATTACATGACAGTCTGGTATCAAGATTTTCACTTGGCTGCATCATGGAAGTGGTAGATAAGAATAGAATTTCCCAAGTTAAGGTACAGAGAATATCATATTTTACATGATAGCAGCAAATTATTTAATTTTCTTACTGTATAATACCATTAAATATTTTAAATTTTGACTTGTATATTTCAGGTAGCAACTGTGTGTGAAATTGTTGGCAAAAGATTACATGTAAAGTACTATGACAGCTCACCTGATGATAATGGTTTTTGGTGTCATGAAGACTCGCCACTGATACATCCAGTTGGATGGGCATTTAGGATAGGACATCCCTTAGATGCACCACAGAGCTACTGTCAGAGGGTTGCAGCGGGAAGACAAATGCTAAATGATACAGTGCCAGAAATGTTTTACCAATATCCCACGAGTGACCTACCGTTGTTTTCTGAAGGTGAAAAAATAGAGGCCATAGATCCTTTGAACTTGTCTGCAGTGTGTGCAGCCACGGTCATGCAGATCTTGAACGAAGGTTACATGATGATCAGGATTGATTGTTACCCCGCTGAGGTGACAGGAGCCGACTGGTTCTGCTATCATGAGAGGTCTCCTTGTATATTTCCCGTCGGGTTTGCACAGACCAATGGGATTCCACTTATTCCTCCTAATGGGTAAATACAATTTCTACCATAAGTGTTTTAAACTTTTGTCATCTAATATGTCTGTGGTGTTTGTTATACATCCAATAAATGACATGAAAGGAGTATGTTATACCTGTTATTGTTATTTATAGTGTTTTTTGCACTAAATATAATGGTTACTCTGACATGAATTATAATATACATGGAAACTAATGTAATAAAATTGAAATTATTATGAAATTTTAAACAGATTATACCTATTAAGAAGTCATGCTGTTATGCTGTTTTGAAACTTTACAGAGTATTCATTTACAAAGCTAAAGTGTAAGTTGATATTCGTAAAATAACAATAGATTAGATACTGTTCCAACTTGTATCTCTTGCTTATGATAGTTATAATGAACCGGAAGAGCCCACACCCCTCGTGGTGTAGTAAAGTGTTGGTCGCAGGGGAAGTGCAACGTGAAGTGGTCCGCGTTGCAGCTACGCGGCGGAGCAGTTCTCGTGGGAGGAGTACGTGGCGGGGACGGGCGCGCGCGCGGCGCCGCGCGGCGTGTTCGCGGTGCGCGGCCACGTGGTGTCGCACGGCTTCGTGGCCGGCATGCGGCTGGAGTGCGCCGACCTCATGGACCCGCGGCTCGTGTGCGTGGCCACGGTGGCGCGCGTCGTCGCCGACCTGCTCAAGGTTAGCGCCGCGGCCGATGGGCCTTCCAGCTGACGGGTCACTGATGACGGGACATCGATTGTTCGGATATACGGGAATATGTTCGATTGAACGTTGGTTTGAAAAAAATATTTTTTTTAAATATTTCTCTCCTGATTATCACGTAACACGGGCATCGTGTAAGACTCGGTATACGCGGTTTGATACTAGCCGGCGTCCCCAGTCATCAAAATTTTCTTCCGCCCCGGACGACAGACACAGGTGTTGTAACGAATATTCGCATATATCTAGATAGTCGCATTTCCAAAAATTATGTCACGTTATTTTGCGAATGTTTTGCAAATATAAATACGAGAAAAAAAGGTTAATAAAATCAAAATAATTCTTTCCTTTTTTTTGTATTCATTTTTTTATGTTTTTTTAAGACAAGAACAACCAACAACCTAGTTACTTTATTTATATACTTTACTTTTTGCAATAAAATTTAAAAATGAAACTTTCATTAGAACTTTTAAAAAAAAAATATACAATGCGATATAAACAG
Organism: Mysoria ambigua; assembly: GCA_018245875.1. Taxonomy (NCBI): domain Eukaryota; kingdom Metazoa; phylum Arthropoda; class Insecta; order Lepidoptera; family Hesperiidae; genus Mysoria; species Mysoria ambigua. The sequence goes on along the minus strand of DWEI01006411.1, from coordinate 2,261 downwards.
ACAAAAACTGAATATTGACGTTCGCGAATGTTCAAAAGTTCAAAAATTCGTTACATCTCTAACTAACACTGACTCTACGACATTGGTAATCCCTAATGGGAGTTGCAAAGTATACCGATTTCAAGGTATAGACAACATCCGTTATTTATACCATTAGCTCGGCTTATGTTATATGAGTCTCGTGTGCTCAGATGGAATGAATGTATGAAAAGCATTAGTTAGTATTAGTCGAGACAAGGTCAACGAGCCGGCGGTGGCGCCGACGCGTCCGGGCGCGCGGGACACGAGCGAGCCGCCCCCCGCACTCCGCAGGTGCACTTCGACGGCTGGGGCGCGGAGTACGACCAGTGGCTGTGGGCGCACAGCACGGACGTGTACCCCGTGGGCTGGTGCCGCGCCGTGGGCCACCGCCTCGAGGGGCCGCTGCAGCCCGCGCCGCGCGCCGCCAAGCGCGCCGCCAAGCCGCAGCGCCGCCGCCGCCGCCCGGGTGCGTGTCCGCGGCCGTTTGTCGGGCCCTTAGGCGTTCATGTGTGTTATTAGAGAAATGGTAAAAATTCGACGCCTAATTTTTATTGTGGACATATTGATAAGTTTTGCAATCCTATTCAAGAAGGTTATCAGTTTGTTGCGGCGTGGCGTGGCCTGCCTGGAGCCGGCTACACGCCGGGGCCGCCTTAATTTGTTCGGCTATCCCCGACCGGCACGTCCAGCGCGGAGATCAAGAGCAATAACCCCTCAGGGGACTTAGCACCGGCAACGGCCCAAGAGGGGCTGATTATGATGATGATTTATAAATAATTAATTGAAATCAACAAACAAATTGTACTATGACATATATTATATTTGCAGCTAAACTACACCATCCACCGAACACCACCGAAGAGAGTTCGCAGAACAGCGACATGGGCGACGCGAAGAGCCCGTCGCCGCGCTCGGGCGCGTCGGACGCGGGCGGCGCGCGCGGGCCCGCGGACGCGCGCCGCGCCGAGCCGGTAAATAGCTTGCCTCTCTAGGTCCGTCGCGCGGCGGTGCGCTAGCGGTTACGGCCGACTTCGTCCGCGTTCGTTAAATGCCACCAGAAAAGTAATCGACAGATACATATGGATGTGATCACTGTGTTTTTTCACATGATTGACATTATTTAAAGTATCAGTTAATACAATATGATAATTGTTGGTTATCAATGAAATGAAAATCGTTTAACGTAAAAGTATTTCATTATCATTTTTAAATTCGATATTAAATCAATATATTTCCTTACGAAATTCGAGGTTTCTGTTATTCCTAATTATGTCTTTCGTTAGTTTGTTTTAATTGATTTAAGTAAATCATGCTGTTAGAAATTTATAGTATAAAAGTCTGTTTTCAAATGAAGAGAGCATATTTGAAAAAAGCATTTTATTGACACAGTCTCCTCATAATATTTTTTCATTTTTTGACTGCATCTGGTCTGTGCGAGAATAGAATTACGAAAGCTGCTCTTGAAGTTTTTTTTTATTTTTTTAAATTAACATTTAGTCGCTCGGTTCTTGTCGTCACCCCGCGCACAGCCATGGGCTCGCTGCCTGCTCCGTAGTGCAGTGTAAGCGTAGCATGGGAGTGCTCTACACTCCTCTGCCTACCTCTTCGGGGTTCACAGGTTCGATGTTACGGTTTTTTTTCGAATTTTTTACGAACTAAATATTTTCTTTATTAAAATTTTTTATTATCATAAATATAAACGTACATATCGACTGAAATGTAAAAAAATGTTTATTTTAAAGCAATTCGAATAAAAAACATTACAAAGGTTAATATTTTAACCGTAGGTATTTAAACAGGACCCTGAGAAATTATTTTGTTATTAAATATATTTAATAAACAGTTCATTACAATGAAAAGTGTAGTTCATAAGTTTGTTGATAATTCATATTTTTAATATTTTTTTTTAAAGTTAATATCAAATTTAAAAATGGTAATAAAATATTGCTACGATAAACGAATTTTATTCATAATTAATCAGCCAATGTTAATTGATCCTTTAAGTAATCTGAACTTTGTGAAAAAAAGTCTAACTCAAGTGTTTACTATTTAATAGACGCTGAAGAAGTCGCGGGTAATCACTAGTCAATTGATGTAAAATAAAACTGTTTGTGAAAAAATATCATAGTTATAAGAAAATTGCTGGAGTGACACGGTTTTTTAAAATGTGTTTTGTTTACTATTGGAAACCGACTTTTATTCATTACATTTCTAGCAGAATAATTTACTTTAAAGTAAAA
>DWEI01006410.1:0-10113 GCA_018245875.1 Mysoria ambigua | reverse complement strand
ATGTAATGAAACTGTCACGACTGCTATATAGGGTTTAAATATTTTTCATATGCTACTGAATAATAATTTATTTATTTATTTTATATTATGTGTAAATAAATAAATCACAAACTACATTATTTATATTATGTGATTCATTTTGTATTATTATAAACATGTATAGTGTACCGCTACGAGTTTCCGCTATATATGATTAACTTGCGCCAAGCGTCGTCTACGTAAATTGGATTCCAAGTAGTCGATCGGGGTAGCTCTATATTATTGGGAGTTGGTGACGTCAGGGGTGGCGGGGATAGGTGCGCTACGAAAACTCGTCGTTTGCTGAATAGTGGTAAAATGGCAAAGTTTTAAAGTTGTGTCCATGATTATTATTATTATTATTATGTAGAATATGTTGATTTATATTGATTTAATTAAGGTTTAATTACTTTTAATTATTACTATACTATGGATATTAGTATTATTTCTGCTTGAATAGCTCTCACACTAAGATCGCTGTTAGATTTACGAGCATAATTAAAGCAAAGGCATTTATTATAATATATCTTATAAAGTTTGGACTGCTACCTAAGTCGTGCCTACGTGAACTAAGACGCTGGTAATACTAGGAAAAGTATAAAATGAAGGTATATGGCTGTTTGGAGTTGGTGCGTATTCCGGTAATCCTGTCTTTGCAGGCCTTTACTAGAAAAAACTTTGATTTAGTGCTTGTAAAAATATATGTGTAAGTAAAACTAGCCAACTTGTGAGAAGTCTAAATTATCACAAAGGATCGGCTTTAACTTTCACAAAATAAAGGCTTTTCCAAAGTAAAACTGATTGTTTTGCGTACACTCTTTACTATTTAAACCTTAAATAAGTTGAAATTCTGACACCAATAACGAATATTTTGTTATTCGAGAAACAAAGCTGAAAATGACGATAAATTCCAATAAATACCATTAAATAAGGAATGTAGGGTAATTGCTAATATAAGTTTTACTTGACTTCAAACTGTTTGTAAGGTTAGGGGACGCAACAAAAGTAGGTAGTTTTCGTTCAATAGTTGGGGTGTATGGAAGGAGCCTCCGAGAGCTCAGCGATCCATGTCTGTTCATCGACAGACACATACCGTTCGACGCACCCTGGACACCGCCTGGACTAATCCTACCACCTCGATGGCTGATCAGAACAGCTGTCGAATCAACGAAGCAGAAGTTCAGTTTTTGCCTTAAGCTAAATTCAAATTATGTATAATACACAAGCAATTATCTGCTAAGTCCTCTCTAATTATATACAATTAGCTCGCGAATAGGGCACCACTAAATTGAAGTATTCATAATATCATTCAGTAATAGAAGTGATTTTTTTTTTGGATTGATGAATCTTTTTATTTAAATATGGTCAGCTAGGTTAATCCAATCACGAGTGTACACTATTTCTAAACAATAATATTGTCGGACTTTTGTTAATTCCTGTAACCCACATTGAAACAAAAATCTACTGTAATGAGACCTTTGAAATAATTTTCATTTGAGTTTTTCCCCGCAAAAATTAAATTTGCGGTGAGTTTTTTTTAAATAATTTGGGTCACCCGGATTTTTTAATTGTCTCGTGTTTGATTCAACCTGAAAATTTAACAGCAATTTTTACTTAGTTGATTATTGTAGGTAGGTCTTAATGTACGTCCATTTCATTAGTAGGAATTCCTCGGCCTTCACTAAAGGAACGTAAATTTGGATAAAAACAAAATAACAAAATAAATAGACATTTTTTGGCACACAGGGAAGTTATTTTGCTAAAATGCACAGATAATGTATTGAATTTGAGTTTATAAAATTCTTTTTTTATATTGCGACCTTTTTTATTGCACTACTGCTGGCCAGAGATCTCCAGCAACGAGAGGGTTAAAGCCATAGTTAACCACGCTGGCCAAGTTGGGGTTGGCACATGTCATACGCCTTCAGCATCATCGTCAGCCTTTACTGTTCCATCAATAGACATCTCATGTTTTGGAAAACGTTTTTCTTTATTAGTTTAGAGAGCGCAGGGTTACTCACGATTTTTATCTTCGCTGTTATAATGTTATCAGGACCTTCTGGGTTTCAATCTCAGATAGGGCACTATTGTATTTTCTATAATAATAGTGACTAGAAGTCGGTATGTGGTAATAGACTCACCACCTATTCCGTAGCGGCAAGTATAACGCAACTGGTGACATGTTGGAGTGTACTACACTCCTCTGCCTACCTGTTCGGTGATTACGGGCATAATACAACGTTTTTTACGTTTTGTTATTATTATATTAAATAATGTTCAATTTCATAATGTACATTATTATTAAAAAAGAGCGTCTAGTAAATGTTACTTTTTATTTTACTTGATTATAAAATGGCGAATAAAATAATAAAATTGGTATTTTCCCAGACGCCTTCTCCCGTACATTCAGCCGAGTGAAGATCACACACAACCCCTTGTACACGTCCGTGATGACTTTCTACAACGAGATCGAGAAGCCGGTGAACCTGTTCGAGCGACTCGGAGTCAGAAAATACTTCAAAATCTATATAACGGCGTTGAAGACAAGATATCGGCATCGGGGTGAATAAAATGCGAACATAATAAGCATCTCTTCAGATATTCTGATGCAGTCCGACAACATTGAACGTTCGGAAAATAGTGTGAAACAGTGCATTGGTTATTTAAGATTCATAAAAATAGACTGGGCCGTTGGTGCGGATGTTAGTGAAGCTGACTGTTGCGCTAGGCATCGTGGGTTCGATTCTCACCCAAAATAAATATCTGTGGGATGAGCACAAGTATTTGTTCCGTGCCTTGGTGTAAGAAAATATTAGTTAATCAGCCGTCTGATTACCATACCACAAGCTCTGTTGACGCTTACTTTGAGATTAGATGGGATCTTTATGCAACATAAAAAAATAATCTTTATAGTGGTACCATACAATATCTGATAGGCTGGTTATTGGCCCATACATCAATCCATTTGAATTGAACATGTTTCCACGAGGGTCATTTCCAATATCTGGTACCTTGCGGGTAGTCTGTAACAAAAAAGCGCTAGGGAATGTTTGCTTTAAATACACACAGTAACTCGGTACTTAAATGTATCATATCATTATGTATGCTCCGGTGCCTCAGAGCTACAGCCACTTTTTAGAAACATAACCGGCTAAAAGGGTAAGAAATAACATTAAGGGGGCATGAAAAGATACTTAGATTATACGGGTCGGGATCATTTATAACTTGTAGTGCTCAAAATGTCGTCTTAGTATGGTCTCAAGACGAGGGTTCTTAGAGACCCTCAAAATTGGCCTGACCTCTTTCGGTCAGTACCAGTAAAATTAACTGTGAGTAATATTAAGTATTCTCCATATTAAAATTTGAGTGAGCCTAAAGAGCTCCGGTTATAATTTTATTTACGTAAACATTTTATGCAAATAATTCGGTAAACGCAAGAGGCTTGCGGTTAAAATAGCCCTAAGAGGCCACGACGCCACCCGGAAATTTTTACGAATATTAAACGAAGCAAAGTTACAAATTCAGTTCCAAAGTTTTTAATTCCATATTTGAGAACTCCTATTTCCGCCGTTTTTTTTTAAAAAAACATTAAGATACCAAGCTATTTAAAAAAACATAACGTCACGCCTGTAATCCCAGAAGAGGTAGGCGGTACACTTCCACTGTAGAACACTCCCACGTTTCACCACGTCATATTTACGTCCCACTATGGAATAGGGGGTGAACATATTGCCATACACCGGGCACATATCCAGACTCCGAGCCATTACTAGAAAATCTAAAACAGAAAACAATTGTAGTGCAGAACCCGGGGATCGAACCCAGGATGTCCCGATCGGCAGTCGCACTTGCAACCAAACGATCAACTAGGTAGTAACCAAGCTACATGTTTATCTTAACAAGAAAATGCAAAAAAGTTTGAAGTAACCAAACTAATTGAGATACGAGTAGGAGGTGGTCTCCAATATTCACAATACTTATATGGTTTAATAATTTAGAGAAATAACCGTAAACTGATCTCATGCGTACTATAATGTGCAGTATGTTATACGCAGGTGTCACACTGGAATATTAGATTCTATGCTGAAGAAGTTAGCTAATGAATTCAAAGGCCAAATGCGGTCGACGCCAAGACTCATCTAACTTCCATCAAATATGTCGGATACTGGATAGGGGAGTGTAATAGGTTTCCGAAACCCTCAGTTCTGTAAGAATGGAAATATTTGGCACTCGGTGCACTCTGCCCATCCTGTCAAAGAACTAACGTAAATATATGTATGTTAATATCATCAAGCCTTGGCCTCGTTTGTACATTGGTACAAACAAGAATAATTTATTGATTTCTTAATTTTGGATTTTAAAATGTGAAGATATAATGAATTGTACCTATGATAATACAATTAATGGAAATGAATGAAGCCATAAGCTGTACGTAACAATTACCTTGTATTGTAGGTATAGCAAAAGAAATGCTTAAATCGGCCATAGGTCTCGCCGCCAGCGCCAACGTGCCGGCCATAGCGGGTATATTTACTACGGGCCGCGGCCATCAGATCGCTGAAGAGTTAGGTTTTCAGAAACAAAATGAAATATACTACACCCGTTACCTCGTGGACGATCAAGTGAGTTGCTTTATATCCTTTTATGTTATTAAATACAATTTTCAGTATCGAGATATGACATCAATAGATATGCTTAACACTTTTGTTTTCTATGTAATAGTTGCTTCGATAACCGTAGAGTGTTATTTTATTTATCGTCCACCGTTGGACATGGGCCTCGTCTGAGCGATTATGCCCATAATGGCCACGTTGGGTGTGTAGTTGGTGATTGCAGAACACAGTCCCTCCCACCACCTGTGATATTTCAGTATCCGGTAAAGACGAAATGCGTAAGCGATACAGGAGTATTTGAATTAAAGTAAATGTTACCCCTTTCTGTAGCTGTTCGTCTATTTTAGATATAATTTGGTGACCTTCTGTTATTTTAGTTTTGTATTATATGACATTAAGCAATCTTAGCCAGAGACTGTTACAATTTTTTTATGAAATGTGTTATTTTTAAATGCGATGTGTAAAGACGATCCTCGATGGATCAAATACAACCAAAGACACATTTTGGAAATTCGGTGTAACATGCAATAGCTTGGCCATGTTTCTCTGATTAGTGTATTCCTCTCATAACTTATTAACAGCATCATAAGACGATACGCATTGCGACTTTGCTACAGAAATCATTTTCGTTGTCCTTAAAGATTCTGCTCTTTGATTTCAGTTTACTTACCATAATATATTTGATGTAATATTTATCGCAGGTGGTATTCTGGGATATTGGCGAGGGTAACTACGGGGCGGCTCTCATGGCGTACCGGATTCCTGGGGTGGAAGAGCCTCCTGAACTGCAGCTGCAAGGCTCCTCCAGGTTCACGATCCAAACAATGGACGATGACATAGAGGAATCGTGACGCTTTTGATATTAAATATGTTTAAGAAAGTTTTTTTATTTTCTTTAATAGTGTAATATTTAGTTGTCGTTCCAATCATAATAGAGAGATTTGAGTCACTTTACGCTCGATTATATATGTAGCATATTAATGTCATAAGTATATAACGTTGTTTATGTATTCGTAACGAGTGAGAGCTTTATACATTCTTTGGTGTATAAATTGACCTGATATTGTACTTCATATCGAATAGTAGATACATAGAAATATGAGGTACCATAAGAAAAGAGAAAACGATTCACGAGTTCACGAGTACCATAAATAATAGTAGGATTGGTCGTTTCCTATATCACATCATCAATATTCGATAACAAAGCTGTCTGGTGAAGAGGCACAGCGTGGTTTGGTGGTTGTCTTGGTGTCTCCACTGGTGGTCGTCTCGTTTACTCCAAGACACGTTTTTTGAGCAATGGCGAATCTAATCGATTTAAAAGCATCGTTCAGGCAGTTGCCGAATATTTATTAGAGCGTCAACAAAATAGAATATTCGTGTTCACAATATTTGTTTGAAAATTCCGTTTATTTTTCAAAGATCGAGCGTGATTTTTTAAAATATTGTAACGTTTGATATCTAATTTGCCGCCGTCACGACACCTGCGGCGCCACCTGGATAGGAAATGCTGCATTCGAGCCAAATTGCTCTCATTTGACAGGCTGTCCAGCGGTTACAAGTTTTATTGCTCCATTGTAAAATGTTTACGCGGTACTGAGAAATATGTACGTTTTACTGATAAAAGATTTTTAGAGAAAAAATAAATTTCAAGCGTTTATTAAGTGAAGTTTGAACATCATGGATGCAAAATCGTGTCTAAAATGTATGTCAGTATGAAGAAAACGAATGTTTCATAAGTATATCTGTGTTTGTTTATTTACACAAATCGTGTAAGGTTTGTGTAATATAAAAATGTGTGGACATACATTTAAATATAAAGGAATATGTAAAATACAATGTAATGATATATTGAGGCATGAATTTAAACGTTAACCAATTTGTTGATATTACAATATATTAAACAATTTATTCAATAAATCTGCATGAATTTATTTCAATCATAATTTACATAGTTTCAGTTGGTTCTTACATAAGTAATTACGTTACTGGAAAACATAATGGAATAGAATAAATAAATCGTAATGTCGGGTATAACATCAAAGAACTTAATCGCTCGTAAAGGTTACGAACATATTTTTATAAAATTGAATTTCTTACAACTCTAAACAGCTTTTAATTTATTGGAGTTTTATAATATTTTTATTAACTGTATTCAAACAATGAGATAAAAAGTGCTGTGCCTTGAACTACTCGTCCTTGTACCAAGTCACCATAACACAGCACAGACACAGTTACGGAAACACTATTGAATACAGAGAAAGTAATAAGAAAATAATACTGTGTAGGAACTACGAAGCAATAAAACACTTATAAGATCTTAACGAATACAGGTTATGTAGCTAGGATATGACGTCATACAAATATTATGATAGCTATAAATCGTCTAATTCAGCCTTAAACGATACCCTCTCAAATGTATGTACGTCGTCAATTTACAACTACAATCCTATAAAACTTAATTCGCCGATGTCACGACACCTGTAGCGCCCTCTGGACAGGAAATTGTCGAAGCGAATTGCTCCAATTTAACGGGACGTCCAGCGATTACCAGTTTTACGGTCTACTCGTAAAATTTGTTTAGAGTGCAATGAACTATGTCCGGTCCTTGCGTAAAGTGTTGGGACCAGAAAGGTCGTATGAAAGATTATAATGTCATTAATTTTCATATGTGAGATTACTATATTTGTATTAAGTATTATTACATAACTGCTGGCAGATATCGACATTGCGTGGGTTAAGTGAGGTAGGTAGGTAAGGCTGATGATATGCTGTCGATTTTCTTGATACCTCTATGTGTTTATTTCTCTGTCCTTGTGTGTACAATACAGAGTAATTGTAGTTGTAATATGTATACCTGCCGTATTGGTCGTGTTGGTTGCAAGTGCGACTGCCGATCGAGAGGTCCCGGGTTAGTTTCCGCGAGCGGACGCTATAAAATTTGTCTAATTTAGATTTTTTAGTAGTAGTTAGTAGTAGTAGTCTGGATATGTGGGACGTAAACGTAGCTGGTGAAAGATAGGAGTTTCATGTTATGTTTCATAATTATTGTTATTTACAACTTGATAGGAAGTTTGGGTTCAATAGTGGGACGAGGAAAGAGTTGATGATGTCCTCATAACGAGGTTCATAATAAATCTTGATGTAACGTAATATCACGCCTGCTAACATCGAAGAGGTAGGATTGCAGTACACTCCTACGTTTTACCAGTTGCATTAGAATATTCGGTGAGTCTATTGCCATACACCGGGCACATACGCAAACTCCGAGCTAATACAAGTAAAATAAAATTCCGACTAGAAAACCTAAGCTAGAAAAATCCCTTATTGCACGACTTAGGCTTTGAACGCAGGATCTCTCGTTCGCTAGTCGCGCTTGCATCCAACACGACTAACGAGGCGGTCAACTTAAATAATAATAATATAATAAATCTTTATTCGATTTAAGGTTCAGGACCTAAGCAATTGAAATTCAAACATTATCAACAATTATATAGATATAAATCAACATTACCTACTTATGCTTCTGTATAATTCTGTCATTTATACCTTTTATCTTCTGCAAAACATCTCTTCGACGTAACCAACTCTCAATCACCGGCTCTTTGTCTTGCAAACTTTTTTAATGAAGTTAGGGGCTTCTTCACAGAAAAATAACTTATTTAATCTAACTTTTAACAAATATAGAGATAGTATCGCGATCTCATTAAAAACGGCCGACGAACGGAAATAAACAGTTTGAATATCGATATATATTTAATGACGAGGACACCCGCTTTTATCACGTCGAGAATTTCTAACATTTTTAATGTAATTTCCTGTTACAAGTTTCGGTCAGGTCGCCTTTGCTTTGTAAACGAAATGTCTTTAATATTGTAAGTTAATTACTTTAATTATTTTTTATTTTTTTAAAGATTGAATAAAATGAGTATTGAAGGGTTTATATTTAGTGATTTTTTTGTACTTACTGATTACCTGTACCTCCTGTTTATTTATTTATCATTGTACATCATAGCAGGCTTAATAAGGGGCGAACTTAAAATGCCTAATGACAATATTCATCAGTCGACCTTTGGGGAATAGCAATAACAGAAAAATATGATGGCAGGTGCATAATATACTAATAAATAGGATTACCAGTTATCTGTAATGATGACACAGATCGAAAACCATCTGCACACCGCAGTAACAGCAGTCGGAGTCGCCTTTTGAATTGACGACCGATTGTTAAAGTTACACAACAGTAATTAAACTTTGAAACCAGTTTGCAACTTCCGGTGGGCGTCGGCGGGGTACAAGCCAGATCTCCTTCGACCGAATATTTTGGCACCGGTGTGGAGAAATCTTTAGGACTTACCGGTTACAAATATCTAGTAAAAATATAAAAAAAAACATTTATTCTGTTCGGTAAGGTGTGGTTTATATTTACAACTAAAACAACCAAATTTAACACTGACAAGTATAATTCTATTTCTAGTTGCATTCGAGTTTTATGCAGAATTATAGGTCGAATTTGACTAATGCCAGAGTATTCTTACGTTTGTCAAATAAAAATATATTTTTGGAACGGAGACAACGATAGCAACATGCTTTGCAAATATAAATTGTCCTTCATTTTTAGTAGAAATATTAAAAACATTTATTCTTTTTAATCGTACAAATATACTACATTCAATAAAATACATCTTTATGTTACATAACAATCACCAAGTACCGTACCCAAACGAAGATATGGTGTAATTGTCTATAAAGATTTCGAATAACCCTTTCTCTAAATCAAAAGTTATCAAACAAGCAATTGAGTTGCAAAATATTAGTTAATAATCAAATTAATTATCAAACACTTTAGCTAAGCACCGAATGAACCGAGCGATCCAAGAACATCGCCCAAACTCCCAGACCTGTTTGCACAAGAATTACTTCAAAGGAAATTATGGCCAGTCCAACAAAGGGGTTCAATCTAGAGACAAATTACAGTTGACAAAGTAAATATTCAATTCGAATTTGTAATGCAGGCGGGCGTCAATCAAAATGATCTTCGACAAGTGAGTGAGACGGAATATTGGAAATGAAACGGGCCAGAGCGAGATGTTTACATGAAGTATAATCAAATACAATCCATTCCAATATTATTAATTAGCTAGCAACGCCAGGGAGGTTTGCACATTGATTACAAATGATCGGGAAAATGGGATGTGCTATTTATTCATATTATGATATTTATATGCGACTGCCTCGTTGGTCGTGTTGGTTGCAAATGCGACTGCCGATCGAGAGGTCCCGGGTTCGATTCTCGGGTCGAACGCTATAAAATTTTCTAATTAGAAAATTTTCTACTAGAAAATCTGGTAAAAATTCTTTTAGAATTCTGGTAGTGGTTCGGAGTCTGGATATGTGCCCGATGTATGGCAATAGGCTCATCACCTATTACATAGTGGGACGTAAACGTAATCGGTGAAACGTGGGAGTGTTCTGCATTCCT